>JAQFZC010002230.1:0-24145 GCA_034695205.1 Dicyrtoma fusca | reverse complement strand
CTACCAGATATCCTTCCCGTCCCGGCAACATGAGGTAAATTATGGAGCTAAAGACTGGACTGGGTTCTGGGTTCTCTTTTTTTTTTCTCAGATCCTACTTTTGGTTCTTAAAAAAACAACGACGCCTGGTTAACCGCAATTATTATTATTTACAATTATAGTTTACTACAACAAGGACAAGGGTTCGGATTCAGTGTTTTGAATTTAGAAACGCTCCACAGCTTTAGAAAGAGTTACAAATTCGGTCGCGTCCGTGTCTGTATGTGTAAGTTTACTAGATTTTAATTTACTGTCTCGACAAGTTATTTGTTATTCTGCTTTGTAGATGATGTTAAACGTAATTTAATTATTTCCCGTATTAATTTATCATGCCCATTTTATTCTTGATCCATAGGAGGATTCCTTGTGGTGACCCATAACCAGACTGAGGAAACAGTATCACAATGTCAGGATTTGAACACGAAGCATTTAAATTAATGATATCCGACCTATCGAAAGCGGCGGAAGTTGAAGATGGGGTCTTTGAAATAAAATTGAAATCAAGTGAATTAGGCTTCCAGTCCTCAATACAGCAGGGTACATTCAAAATTTTATCAGTCAGAGTTGTATGGATTCAAGGGAATATTGTGGAAATTCGGGAGGATCCTGATGACTCAAGTAGATTACTCGTTGTACAAGATGAGACGGGTAAAGCCATAATTGGAGGATGCGATGTTATTCCAGGAGGGGACCATCAGGAGATAAAGCCTGGTAATTGTTACGAGTCATTCTCTATAATTAATGGCATGTATTCATATTTCGTAGGGCAATTAATACGAACCAGTGTGCCACACACAGTTTTAATGATTTCTGTTTTGTTTGTCGAATGTCAGGTGGATACATTGGCATTTTGGGTCACATAATTACAACGCATCCGGAAATTGAGATTAAGGCCGTTAAAATGATGGTACTGAATGATAAACCTGTACTAAAAACTATATGGGCTGATGAGGTACGAGATCTAAAAGCTTTTTTGATGGGCCAGTATTCTTCGTGGAATGCTTAACTACCCTTTTTAGTTTTTTTTACGTTCTTATAATAATTTTTATTTTGTTCGAATTCATGTACAAAAATATGCGCAGGTTTATTCTTTTGAAAGGATATATTTTAATAAATGATGCCAATAAAACTGAATAGTGTTCGTCTGTTTGTTACGTCTTTTCATAATATTAACTAAAACCTACCTGCACACATTACTATGCATCAATGATTCATGCCGCATATGAAGACAAAAACCTTTTTAAAGTAATAATTTATTTTTAATTTGTGGATAAATGAGAGCGACTGAACTCGAACTAAGCCTCACAAAAAAGAAATAAAAAATTAAAGCAAAAAATAAATAAAGTAAATTGATCATCTGTCGCTCTCATTTGTCTCATCACTGATCACTGATGATCACTTTCCTTGGGTACTGCTAAAACGGCGGTAAGACGTAAGACAGATTTTTAGCACCGAAGGACGAAGCCTTATAATCAAGGGATTTAAGTTCTTAGCCTTTCATTAATTTGATTAAAAAGAATTTAAATTAATTAAAGTTTTGGGCTCAGAGTTAAAATACTCAGTATAACATTATCCTAGTAGTTAAATTAAAATTATCTGTTGTGCACCGTATTCTTTGTAGGATCTGCTTATAAAGAAAGGCTTGAATTGCTTTCGTTGGTCGCTTTGTGTTTTATTTAATCGTAACTCTTAACTTTGTAAGTTTTTGTTAAATATTTCTCCAGGAGCGCTCCACAATGAATCCATCTATATTCTCTATATTGACGATGCTGCTATTAACATGTTTAGGCTTATTTTCTGCAATAAATGGAGACACTTTTGAAGAAGACAATTATGGTGTAAAATATGCGTCCCCATGTGAAGGTAAGTATATACTTTGATTTTAGTAGGTAGGGACTTTTGATGCTATGCTGCAGTTTCTTGTATTTGTATTATTAATGAATGTCCGATTTTATGTTCAATCAAATCCAATTCGTTTTTTAAAATTATTGTTTCCCTTAGTGTGCAAATATATGGTACAAGAGCTTGAAAGCCGACTAGAAGAAACGGGGAAAGAAGGAGGATTATTAGAAACTGGTTACAATTTGGACAAGCGGGTGAAAGCCAAGAAGCAGTATAAAAATAGTGAATTGCAGCTTTTGGAATCTATGGAATCTGCTTGCGAGGGTCTAATGGAGTATAAACTTCATAAGGAACGAACAGATAGTACAAGATTTGCTCGAGGAGAAAGTCAGACCTTTTCTACTTTAAACAATTTGGTGTAAGTGAAGTATTCAATTTTTAATCATGGTTCACAGTAAAGTGCCAAGCCAGTTAACTTGATTAGTGAGAAATATCTGTACTCCGTAAAACTGTGAATTTACTTAAGATCTATTAATTATTAATTTATTATCAATTGTTCCCATTTCTTCTTAGTGCTAAAGGAGTGAAGGTAGACTTAGGAATACCCCAGGAATTGTGGGATAAACCTTCTGCCGAGATTTCAAATTTAAGAACGCAGTGTGATAATATGATGGAAAAGTATGAGTCGGACATCGAAGACTGGTTTCATCAGCGCCAAGGGGAAACATCTCTCAAAGATTATCTCTGTAAAGAAATTGTGCTGAAAAACAAAAATCTTGATTGTTTAAATGAGATTTTGCCACCGCCGACCACTGCATCAGAAACGACGTCGAAGTCCGAACTTTAACATTTAAAACATACGAAATTTTTTTATTTGTTTTTTATTTACCTCTCACTGATTGGTTGGTATTGAAGATTGTTTCAAGTATAATTTTAAAAAGACTTATCTACTTATTATTAATTCCGTATTTATTGGCTAAAATGTAAATGATTTGCTTATTGCTGTAAGCGAATAGAATGTGCAGTCCAGCACTCAATGCAGTGGTTGTATTGCATGCATTTATTGTATTTGATTAATTACATTACTTCAACTTGCCTATTTGTTTGTACAAAAAAATCAACAGCAGTTCATGACAAAAAATAGGACTGCATTTATTTCCAATTGTAAATTTGAGGGTATATTACCAGTATTAAAAATATTGGTATTATGGATGGGGTAATGTTTCCCGGTAGCCAAAATCGCCATACTTCCAGTTCCTTATAATGCTTCCTCTTCCAAAAATACTTTTGTGACATGCAGTTCAAAATGTATCAGCTATCAACCCTACATATGTAGTTCTGCTTGTTTTTCTTCAGCTAGGCGGTTGGTTGAGACCACTTACGTATGCAAACATGCCATACTTCAAACTTTTATTTTGGAAATTAAATATGCTCCTGTGAAGTATGCCACAAGAACAGAAAATTAGATTACGGTTGATTTATAATTACGGCATAAATGTCAAGAAATGATATCACGGTGGTACTTGTTATCTTCAACAATGAAAATAATGGATTGGGAGAGCAATTGATCAGTATTATTGTATGTAGACTTCAGAATTTATTGACGGGAAGACATTTTGATTATTCGCACTCGGTCTCATATCAGTATTTAATTGTAAGTTTCTATTTTGAAGGAACAATGATTCTAGAAATTTCCTCATAAAATAAAAATAGTACTGTTGCCAAGAATGTTTTGATCAGGGTTTTGCCATCCTGATACAATACAATAAAGAGTAGTGCTAACAACAAAATCTTTCTCGGCTGTTCTGTAAACTTTCACAAACAATTAAAGTTGAAACCAATGGAATTGTAAATCCGAAAAATACAACTGTACATACAAACACACTACACACATAAACACTAAATAATAATAATATATATTTGTTTGACGTTACCTAAAAATACAGGGCGAAAATCAAACGATTTGCATATCAAAATATCACGTTCCCATTTTCGTATATTTCCGAGTTTCGAGGCTGGCACTGGCTTTGAGGATTTATCTCCATCATTAAGTCATTATACCGCTGCTGCTGTGCTGTTCGTCAGTACTGAAAGATGGATCCTCACGCATCGTGCCACATATCAGACTGTAATAGCTACTTCCGTCTCTCGTAACGATAATTTCAACTCCTTCAACGTAACTCAGGTAATAATAATTGATAATCATATTTTAGTAATACGTGTAATTCAAGACATTTTCCCATTAACTTTAATAATGCATTGAAAAGTAGTATAATGTATCAGTTAATTATTCGTAATTCTCTTTTCTCTTGTTATATTTAATATTAATATATCATTGACATATACCTGCTCCTCCTTTACGTATTAAAATAATCATTTCAAACGTACATATTAGACTACATATGTAATGTTGATTATAATAAACTACATACATAAATATTAATTTAGGAATTTAACTACTACTTTACATAGCATAAGGTACCGCATAATAATAACTTATTACATTACACTCTCAAGTAGTAAATCTGTAAAGCTAATATAATATATAAGATTAATAATGATCTGTGTATATACTCATACTTGAAATTGAATTATTTTTAAAAACTATAATATTACTGGCTCAGACAGTTTTATAGATGCAGCAGCAAATAGCACAATAACACAGTCAATAATAATTGAACTACATTTTTCATGCAGAAGGTATGTATAGTATATGTATATAATAATTAGGTATAATTTTTTTGCTTTTGCCTTTCTATTCTCCTCTGTAACCTATTAACAGCCATAACTTCCATCGAACCGATCCAAGACCCGATCAAGTTTATCGTCGTTTTTAGGTACTCTTACAGTTTTGGCAAAAAATCAACAACAAAAAATGTACCGGTAAAAAAAATCCTTGTCTACAAGCATCACGTCTACACTCCCGGGGGTGTAGATATCATATTCTTGTCGTTAGTACAACAGTCCACAAACTTGACGTATACTCCCGTCCAAAAATACAGCTGCCGTACTTAATGCGAAAAGAAACCATATATAGGCATAGGTATGTATGTAGTTCATAACCTGCTCTCAAAACTGAGACAAGCAACAAGCTGAACAAGTCTCCCACTTTTCTTCAATTTTCCAAATTAAAGTTTCAAGTAATAATAAATTATACATAATATGGTATATCCGAGCACTTAAAATACTATTTTTTTTCAAATGCAGTCAACTCAACTCCTTTTATTCCCCCTTTTTACCAATTCAGATACAGGGGAGCTACTAAATCAAGAATTAGAATTAAATTCACAACTCAAATCAAATTGAAACTATGTAACAAAAACAAAGAAGCTATTTACTGCACATGTATTAATCGAGAGGTTGAACTGAATTTGAAATAGTACCTTAAATAATACAAAGAAAAGGGTTGTAATAGAAAAACTCATATAAATAAATTTTCATCTGACTGTCTGCGTATCCTTTCAAAAGCGGTTTCAATTTCTTACAGAAGTGTCTGTCTGTGTCTGAGGAAGGTAAACGCGAGAGACAAAAAGAAGGCCTCTGATATTTTTGTGAGAATTCCTATTCCCATTTTGTTCTCAAGTCACAGTCGTGTCTACAAAGTGTAAAGAACAAAAAAAAACGACAAGTTGAAATCTTCTTCAATTACTAGTAACGGTATGTAGTCTTTTGTAAAAAAAAAAATCTTCAAACCAAACACTCATTCTAAATAATGTCAAGCGTTGAATTGTATAAATAGTTTTATAATATTTGCCATGCAATTTACGTTTACATTTCTTAAGCCCACACTGTGGAGTAAGTTAGTTGCCATTTTTTTAAAATAATTCTTATTACTTCGTAGGTACGTAAAAATTAATAATACACAGGTTTACTTCTTTAGGTTATGTATGTATATGCATGTTACAAACCATGGAATTAGGAACTAAAAAAGCTATTTCATTTCTATACCGTATAATCAAAATCACAGAGCTACACTTCCTTAACTATTGAGCTCATGAAAACAATAAATATAATATTCTACCTCATATAACTGTAATTATAAATACAATAGTAACTATAATTATATAAATGTATATATGTAGGTATATCCATCCGGCACTGAGAAAAATCAAATGCAAGACTCGAGTCAGAGTTTTTGTTGTTGTATGAATAACAATTTGTGTTGTTGTACACTTATATATATATATATATTTATACATACAGCATTTCAAACATTATATGTATAATTCCCCTAGTTCTCTATATATGTAGTATATTTGAATGTTGACATAATTTATTAATTTCTACCTACCACTAAACTACTACCAGTTTATTATCATGTTTGTTTTTTTTTTCTACCATCATCCTACAACACTCGAGCTTCATTCTCATTCTCATTCCCTAGGATATATTTATATGTACCTAATTATCTATGTATATATCTCTATGTAATTGTGTATCACACAGCAAAGCATGCTATGCATGGAACAGACGGTCATATTTATTATACACACATATATTAATATTTGCTACATATATATATATCTATATAGATTCTTAGCTTGTTTCTGTAGCTTTTATGACAATTTGAATTTCAAAGCATTTTTTTTACGAGAAGACATTCAGAGTTTACAATGATTGAGAGTCACATTATTATTGACATACATTTACGAACGGTACGGAGAAGTGTCACATTTCCATATGACAAGATCTACAGACACAGTAGGTGTGTGTCTCACTATCAGCGCATTGTGTCCTGTTTAACTTTATATTATTATTTACCTTTCTACTTACGCATGCTAATGTTGACGGTGTTAAATTAAGTTAGCAGAGAATCGGCTTCGTTAATTTATGTCGCTGAACTAAGAAATACTACCAGTACAGGGCATGCACTGTCATATATATATATGACATGAAATGAAAATTCACTCCAACTAAAGCTAACAGACTCTAAACAAATTATGGGCACCATCATCAAATCCTGTACGAGGACGTCAGTAAGTAACATCCTTTTTTTAAACTAGGTATTCATTTAGTAAACATGAACCTAAGGATATAATTGTACACATGAATTAGAATACTTCATATGTATAGGTTTTTGTATAAGTAGGTAGTTTTGTTTTTCAACAAAGGATTTCTTTTTTTTTTGGTGATTTTGGTACGAGAAACAATTAAACTTGATCATTGATGAAAATTTGTATTCCTGCTTATTAGTTTTTCTATCCTAATGACACACACATTCGCAATGTCACGACATTATTTACCATATTTTTTTAACGCCTCGTCTATTAACGTTTAGATACACTATAATTTATGTATATATATATATTTCAATTTCATCTATCTACTTCTTTACTACTTCATATTTACACGAAATACCGCAGGAATTATTTATATATTTTATCTCAAATTCTCAATCAATAATAATATTTTTGTTGTTTTTATTCGAAATTGCTAGCCTACAGTGTTTTAATAAATGTAAGTTGTAATATATGTAAATTTATAAGATTCTAGCTAAACTTTGCAAGAAATAATGCTGATTGATTGCAAACAATGTAAGTCCACTCCTACCATTTACGTAAGTAAACCTACTGCTACTCTACAGCCTACAAGTCCATCTACGGTATTAATACATGATTCTTTTAGTTTTTTTTATATACTTGACAATAATTCATAGTATGTATGTAATTGAAAGTTTACGTATGTTTCGTTTTGTTTGTATGCATTTTCTTTTCTATAATAATATAATTATGAATGATAATGTTTATACGACAAGTACTGCTGATAGGCCAGCGAAAACATGGACAAAAGGCATCTGTAGTTTGAATAATGTGTGTTAGTACAATTATTATTTTTCCTGTCGTTATACTTTTTACGTGTCAAGCAGCATTGCGTGTGGATGCACGGCCGGTGATCTGATTTCTGATTCTGGCTGATTTTGTTTACAGGGTTCATTTCGCAAAAAACTTTCATTCTCATAGCGTTACACTCTCGTTTACAAGGAGGAACAACAGATATGCTGTAGCTCAAAAATACGAAAAATGCGACTTTTCCAAGCCAGAATTTACAAAGTACCAATACAAATACAACAAACCATGAAACTCTGCACATACTAAACGTTTAAAACGTATACCCATCTCATTGAGCAAAGAACAATAACGTAGACATTATATATTTTTTTACTGTGAAATTACAAAAATGATTGGAATATTTTTTCTGTTGATTTAATAGTTTATAGGCCTCAAAAAATGTAAACGTAGACACATCCCACTCCACCACTTGAATAACCTTGAAAGCTTAGCAATTAATACAGAGCACATACACTTGCAAACTCAAACATATGTCAGTGTGGTTATTTCTCATACTGTGAGACCAAATCACCAGCCCCATCATAGTCGCATGGCATCCATTACTTCCTCAAAATCATTATCAATCCATTCAACAATGACATGGGAAATGGATCCCACGCAAATATAATTTACAACTTATATATTTGTTAGCACTGTACTGTAGTTATTTCCCATTCCACATCAACTACCAGGATGAGTCATCTCAAAAATGCTAAAAGCATTTCGTGTATTCATACCATCTCATGCTCATCTGTCAAGTCGTCAGCACCTTTTCCTCCATCCCTCCCGACAGTTCCTTTAACTGGTGTGGTTGGATAACCTGAAATAACACATCACATATATTTGTATTTTCATCCATCTTCCACAACTGTACTCGTGTTGGTAAGCCAGAAATTTTTTGTCTTGTTAGTTAGTAACATTTCTACTATAAGTTAAAGTAGGTATACATACGTAAGAATCTATCAAACAACACGACATGTGTATAATTAAAACAGCCGACAAACTAATTATTCAAACATCATGCGATTAGTCTAGTAAAATCTAAAGATTAACTAACGAAAATTGATGGTAAGAAGAAATTACGAATATTCCAACTTAAAAACTATAGACAAAAACGGCTGCTCATCTTTCCGTTTAATGTATCTGTCTCAAGCGCAAGCTATAATAAGATAGGTGTGTATAACCATGGACAATACAAGAAAATTAATAAAAAGGGAGATAAAAGTAAAAGGGAATTAAATTCCGTTAATGAATCCAAAAAGTGCACAAATTCAGTATGTCAGACTGTTTAACTAAACTGCCAATTGCCACCCTAGTAACTATACAAGACTTTTAAAAAACTCTGTAAAAACGTTTTAAAGAAAAAGAGGTGAAGACTGTCTAGAAGATAGCAATAGTCTGCCAGTAGTGGAGCGAAACAATAATAAAATATTATTATTTTAAATAATTTGCAAATAGGAAAAAAAGAAGTTCAGAACTTGTTAATTTTTTAATCCCACTTACAAGATTATTCACTGCTATCATCCCACTGTGTACGTCGATACACAAAGGTGTTACAGTAATGGATAAAAGAGCAAAAGAATAGTCATTTAATATACAGAAAAAGTGAGAGAAAGGAAACAAAAAAGTACCTAAATAGTCCTCACCGAGATCACCGCCACTGCTAGAAGATTCCGTGAAGGAAGGGGTCCCTTCTGTCCACGTGGGAGTCGCGGAGGTATTTCGACTGAAATCATGAACCCCTGTTGGTGGAGATCTTGGCATTCTATGGCCCAAACTGGAACTAACTCCCGACGTAGTACTAGATGAGGCTACACTAAGACTGGAACGATGCATTCGTGTTTCTACGTAAACTTCTGAAATAGAGACAGTTTCTGAGTCCGTGACTGAGGTCCCTTGAGCGTGACGATGATGTTCGGAGGAAGACGCAAAACTACCCGCACCACTACCACCTACAACTCGTCTACTGGGGCTTTGCGACTGTGTGAGATTCCATTGCTGATGTGACCCTGCTTCCTGCCCTCCCTTACTTCCTATTCCTCTCATGTAGGCCTTCTCTTGGAAAGGGGGAGGCGGGGTATTTACAGGCAAAGGTGTATTCGAGCTACCTTCCAATGCACCTAAAATCCCACGAAATTATTCATTCTCGTATTAATTTCCATTTGGCTGGCCATAAGCTAAATCTAGCAATATAAGAGATTCGTACGATTTTTCTGTACTCAACCACTTGCGACTACCGAAAGAAGAGCACAAACAACAAAATAGCAAGCTCAAGAAATTAAAGAATAATAATGAGAACAGAGAAACTGTAAATCACATATACATATTTAAGTAGGTACTCGAAAATGTAAACTAGATTCGGAATGTACCTTCACGAAAAAGATTTGATAAAATAGGTACACATGCTACGAAGACACAACTCAACTGTAGTTAGCAATCCGCTGAAAATAAGAGGTTATTTGGTTACACAACAAATGCTACGGTAGACACTAAAATAGTAATTAGTACACCCATTCTCTGACTACCAAAACTCAAATTAAGCATAAAGCAGCCACAAGCAAAACGTCGAGGAACATAAGGAAAATATATATATTTCAAATTTGCATGATCACATCCACGGTAACATTAGCATCATGGTAATCATCCGCACGAGTATTTCGATTCAACGTAAGATTCGAATTAACGTTCAATTCATATCCAAGAAATGAAGAAGGTGGATAATTAATCCTTCTCAAGCAACCTTTGTTGTCGGAGGCTGTCGAGGTTCCATTACTTCGTTTCGGTGTTCTTGGTGGAACGGGTGGGGGGACTTTCCCTCGATTCATACTTGCTGGCCGAGTCTCTTTTCTTAAGATTTGAGGGTAGGTGGTTGGTGCTGGTGTCAGTTGTGGTGGCGGCGACGTGGGCTGCGCTTGTTGTGCTTCTCCAGAAGTTCCATTATTATCTTGAATCGTAACACTCCTCGTTTCTCTCTCTTTCCCATTAAAATTGATCGTGGCACCAGAGGAATTCCTTTTGCTAACTGAACTAATAGCTTGCTGCACATGGTTCTCTCCGGGAACGCTTCGTGGTGGCGATGTAGCAAGTGACAACGGACTCAAGGGTGACGTAATGGGTGGACTTCCTACAATCAAATTGTAGAAAAGCAAACACTAACAATCAAGCCCCGATAGAAAGCAAAGACACCGATAAGAAGACAATAGAAGAGACCAAAGAGAGCCCATAAAGGACTGGCAGACGATCCACCCCAAAGACACTGAACCGCACAAGAAGGATTTTTTTACTTAGGTACATAGTATCAGGTACATACTTCTAAAAGAATATAATTTAGCTCATAATGTAAGCTTGCTACTTTCATTAAAATACACTTACCCATAACGTCTTCCCATCTTACAAACAATATTATTTTTACTTATCAATAGAAATATTATTTCAAACTGATCAGTAAAAATTCACCGATTCCCGCAACTACAAACGTTTTGCTCATCTAATAATTAATGGTTTAGGTAGGTCAAAATACGAGTGAATTATTTGAACGTGTAGTTAACACCATCACCCAAAACGGAAATATAGCAGAAATTACTTTGAAGAGATGGACACACATTATCTAAAGCCTCTATTCTGTACCACACCTTAAATAATATATTATGTAATCATAGTTTTTACGTACCTATTGCGAATTCTCCGCTATCTCCTTGTTCCCCTGGAGGTCGTATTCTCATAGGAGGCGCCCGCTTTTTCGACGGTGAATGCTTTAAAGCTAAACATAGATATAAATTTCTCATTATTCCGCTTTAAAAAGTAGCCACGAAAAAGAATTTCGAATCTGGTGCAATTAAAATGAACTTGCAAGCTCATTTGAACAAAATAATTTTGAAAGGAAAGGGCATTTAAAAAAAAAGAAAATTATTTCAAATTTGTATCATACTAGAAATACCCCGTGTATATTTGCCAACGCAATGAATCATACTCATACGTAATTTGTTTAGTTCCAAGATAAACATTGTTTGCCATGTATATATTGAATGTTTACATCCGCTAAAAATATGAAAGACCCAATACTTTATGAACTAGGCTCAAAATCAATTTTAAGTAAATATTCCGCCTATGGATCCCATATTGTATTTTTTTTTCTTCAATAAATGATTAAAATTAGTTTTCAATAACAGTATAGGCTACTAATAGTATTAAAGTAGGATTCCGTGTCTGAATTTGAAAACAACCAGTTAAGAACCCCAATCCAATGGAAAACAGAACACCAAAAAGTAAGTACAGTAAGTATTAACAAAAAGTGATTAAAGAAATATAAAGCTGACTGAAATTGAAACCAAAGCATACAAATGATACTGTGAAATACTGTGTGATTATATGTACATTGTGAAAGCAGTGACAAGTGACGGTACTATGTGTTAACTAGAAACTATTAGCCGGATAGGTATCAAGATAGAAAGTATTGCTTCAAACTGTTTGCAACATCATTGCATGATTTTTGAGTAGGTAACCTCCTAGAAATATTGAATACGACAGAGTCTACAATGCCGATGTCGCCTCTGTAAACTAAACAAGCATAGGAAGGTAAGTATAAAATAAACCAGGATGTCTGTTGTCTTTGTGAAATGAAAATTAATGAATGGTAGAGTCCAAGAAAACTGATTCTCTGCACGTCACTACTAGTGTGTAACTGAAAAATGACTTTAAAATAAATACAAGACTCGGTACTTCAATCGGACTTCATTTCTTCACCAAAGACAGCTTAATGTAATGTATTCCAAAAGGTTTACAAACCAAAATGCAGGAAATGCCATTAAACATATTCGCAGGTCGAAAAGTCATATATCCAAGTAAATTCCTGCAGTACACACACCATGACTGTCGATGCAAATTAAAGAAACTCCCCCCTCATAAGAAAATAGAGAAGCATAGGAGTTTCAAACGCAACAAATGCGTGCAATAACGCACTATCAATATTTTGGCTGTTGAAGTACGTAAATGCATAAAGTCGTAAAGTAGAAAATGTAAGAAAGTTATAGAAATGTGTGAGTCCAAAAAACATTAATGAAGGAATTATTACTGACCGAAAGATAGAAAATAACGCTAAAATGAAATATAATAAAAGTAGTATGTAGGTGTAAAGAATTAGCGTTGTGAAAAATAGATAGAAAAAAGGAAAGAAAAAGAAAGTCTCAATCGTATCATGATCATATAATACCTAAAAAAGTGGTGACCAGGTTACGGAATTTACGATGGTTTCCTTTGATTTCGGGTAAATCCACTACAAGTAGAAGGCAAGAAGAACATATGTATCAATTTTCAAATTTTGCGTTTCAAGTCAAATCGTGAAGAACAATAAGAAGAAGAAGAAGAATCAAGAAGAAGTGGATGTGGTTGGTTTTGGTTTTGGTAGTAAGGCGAGGGAGAAGCATTTGTTTTTTTTCGGATTCAGGTTGGATTTCACAGTTTTCACGCAATGATGCGATCGAGCGAGCGAGCGAGACAGTCAACAGCAGCAGGAGGACAGAAACAAGAGAAAACCAACACGTCATATCATCAATAAGTACGTTACAGAGATAGTAGATAAGAGGTTAAGACTGCCTTTCACAAAAACATTATCTACTCAAACATAATGATCAATTAAATAAATTCTAGGCATTTCTAGGTTAAGTTTAAAATTTAAAATAAATAACGAAAAAAGTTCCGGGATGCGTATAAATTAATAGATCCATTACTCGAGCTCATATTTGAAATAAATCAAATGAAAATCAAACCTATTTTAAAACTACTTTCTAATACTTACTACAATACATTCTGTTACTTTACCATACACCTTTTGCTACTAAATAAATGTTTAAACCATATTTCATAAAAGACATTTAAATAGACTTAACTTAGGAAAAAGGCTTGATGAAAAATTAAACTGCTCAACTTTACATTTTACACTACACTCTATTTTGAAGAAGCAGAAGAAATTTCCAGTGGAAATGTGCAACAAAACTATAAAATCAAATTAAACAGAATAGCGAAGCACCAGCAATCATCTTTAATTAATGGAGCTTAGACTACACAAATACCATAATTTTTACAGAAGTAGAAAATTGTAACAAGAGACTGGAACAAAAAAAAGACAGACTGAATGTGAAAAAGTCAGTTCTGTGGAGTGAATACATAAATGTAGCCAAAACTGTAACATGCAGTTAAGAGCTTTAAATTAAAATTACTTGAAAGTTGGATAGCTAATTTTCTAATACGTTGAAGAACAATTAACTATCCAGTGGGGATGCATCATCTCAGTCTCCCGTTACTTACAGAAGTAGAAGTACACATTGTAACTACGAACATAGAGTCAAATTCTAAGAAGGAACAAGGAACAGCACTCAAGAAGGTAAATTACCCAATAAAATCAATTTACATGTAGTATTCGTAAACTAGATACCAAAAGACTAATGTACAGATAGCTTTCGATAGCTTTTAAAATTTCGCATGACCTCCACAAGCATAGGCCTTTCAGAGTTTTCTTAGTCTACAAAAAAACTACACACTAAAGTTTAGATTCGGGTTTCAAATTAAATCATATAGGTATGCGTCAACTAGTCCTTTTTATTTCTGACAAACAATGATGGATCTAATGTACAAATAGCAACGAAGCTCGTTTGCTTCGTCGTCTTAACCAAGGCAAATTTAACACAAACGTGAAAGGAAGTGAAAAAACGAAACAACGATAACGCTGACGACAACAAAAATGAATAAAATTCGTGAAAATGGTATTTGAAGTGAATTACTCAAATGTGAAAATACGATGGAATACGTGAGTCAGATTGTGATTGATTGGGATATTGTGAATTTGATCGCAGCTTACGTGAGGGAATTTTCCGGAATACACTCTTTATCATGAAGTTCATGAATCGTTCCGCGTAAAATCCAGGTCGATGGACTGACACAGTATCCTGCAAAGAAAGAATTTACAAGTGTGTCGTAAAAATTATAAAAAATAACGCAACGAAAAAGTAACAGCTGTTGATTTCTTTATGCAAATGGATTGTACAATGTTTAGTTACTATTCGTTCTTTTATGTACTATTGCCTTAGAGCTTAACCATGTCGCAACTGTTTGATCAAGTATGATTTCATTTCAATAGTTTTAGTTTGCTTACCCCATCATGAATCATGGCTTTAAAAGTATGTTCTAATTTTTTCTTGAGTCGGTAACTTTGAAGAATGTCTATAAGTCCTAAGAATAAAAGCAGGCGTTCGCCCTTCGCATTTCGAGCTGGAATTCCTCCCGGTCTAAAAACAGAACAACATACTGATATTCGCACTCTGATAACGAAAAGTTAGTGTTGTCAGGATACAGGGTAATTTCCCAATGAAAACACAGTAACTTACGGAACATCGTCATCAGCATCAATGGGTTCGCTGTCGGCCTGGATACTTTCTAGGGCTGTGGAGTGCGCCACAAGTTTATGCCTATTAATTGATTTACTTCTACTAAGTCCATAACCTGGCGTAAACTCTCCTTCTTCGTCCTCTTCGTCACTGTCCAACATTTTAGCTTTTCGTTCCTAAAATTTATAATATACAAAATAATAATATCGTTAGTTGGTACGTAAAAGTTTACGTCGAAGCAAGTGGTCAATAACACCTTACAAGGGGTCTAGTACACAAGGTATTGATGTCCTTTTGGTTTAATCTGAAAAGTATTGCTCATTTGCTGTTAGAATAAAACGGCAATGAACTACGTATTTAGTCAACGGTGAACGGTAAACGTTCAACAATCTCTGGCATACTTTTAAATACAACTACCCATCAAAGTAACTTCTGACCCTAACATTCTACTGATACGTTTTGGTTTTCGATTTTTTAACAAAACATTAAAACAATTATGTAATCCACATCATGGTAAGACATTATTGGATAATTATATGCTGTGCAATCCGGTACATGGTGACGAAAATAATACTCATACAAAATTCTAAATAATGAAAACAGGGTCGAGAAGAGAGCCAGCAAAGTATCATAGTTGACGAGCTATTTGCTCCTACCAGCCTGTTTTACTGTTTCCATCGTCTATAAAACAAAACTAAACTGAAACGAGTAAAGTGAAACAACTGTAAAAGAGAAAAACTTACGATTTTTTCCTTAGCAGCAATGTCAAGATTATGTATACCAACTAAAAGGGAATAGTCCATAATTTTAAAACTTTCTAATACTCGGCAGTCCCGCTGCATTGTTTTTATGAGAGCTTGACAAGTGTCGGCTTCTAGCAGGATTCCTTCTGGATGAAACTCCATAAAGTCCAAGTCTTTGAAAGTTGGATATGCTTTTTCACGCTCAGTTTTGTTTGCCTATTCACCATATAAAAAATTATTTTGAAATGTACGCAAAGATTAATAGTAAGATTGTTGCCAAACTACATTAAAGTATCGCACTATGCTAGAATCTGAGCAACACACACATTTGTACTCAGAGTTGTGTTTCCTCCTCAAACAGTTAAATTAACTCCCTTCAGTCCCTGGGTACACAAGCTGGTGTTCCTTATATACATAACTTTTACACGAAGACGAACTAATTTCTATACAAAACATCTTTAAACGACAACTAAGTCTTTCTTAGTTATTTTTAACTTTAGTTTAAATAGCTTTAATTTTCAGCAACTTAAAGAACAGAATAATTTTAATCTGAACACCCAACTAGTTCCCAGGTTCCCATGCTTCTTTAAAATTGTCATGTAGGTATTTAGTTTGTACAAAATCATTTTAAAGTCACATTATTAAATTTAAACAACAAATTGTTTGTTATAAATTCATTTCGGTATGTATTGTTAGAAGTCCTACCGAGTGTATAGCCAACTTAAATTTCGCATAGCACGGAATACAATTATTATTATTACTGGCCAATTAAATTCATTTACATAACTGACTGAATTCACAAGCGAGCGTAGCACGTTACATACATCCTACCTATTTCCGTCTTTGCTGATAACTTAGCTTCAATTTCACACAATAATCTTTCTCGCTCGTTACTCTCTCCTTGTACTGTGTATCGCGTTAGCGTTTGTACCATGTATGGATTCTTGACAACAAACGATTACTTTTATTATTATAACGGAAATAATTTATGTGAGCAAAAAATAACAACGGGTAGGTTAATAACCGAGCAAACAAATTAACACAATTGTAACCCATTCAGCACGGCTGCCCAGTTAACTTACTCCAGTCAGGAGAGGTATACTGTGACAATAGTTGTGCTAATACTGGGGCACTGTGAATGCAATGCTTTTTGTTTCTTTCGGAAAACAGGATAGCAACCGCAATCATTTGAACGAAGTCACTACCAACATTTAAAAAAATGTACCTCCCTGCATAGGTATTACGGGAATTGTCATTTAGAGTAAAACTCTTTTAAACTCAAATATTAGGAAAAGATGGTTTTAAAAATGAGATTCCTGCGAACACTTAATTATCGCAGCTTTATCATTTTTACGGTTTTACAATTTTTTTCTTGAATTAAGAAAGCACGGGAATCACTAATTAGTAGCCGTAACCTACCACACACACCACAAATACTCTCACGATCACGCTTAAACTTTTTTACTTACCTTTCTTTTATAGGTTGATCCTTTTAAATCATATTTCTCGTGCATTTTTACTGAAGAGGGCAATAAATTATTCATCACAGCCAGTCTGACATTCTTGGAATTACACTGATAACAGAACAGTCCGAAAAACTTAGGAAGAAGGGTACGGGGATTTTGATTTAGGTTCATATAATAGCCTGGAAGTAACTTTTGCAAAAATTCACACTCTTTATGTTGCACCGTTTTCACTATAAACTCATCATCATCGGTCAAGTAAAAAATACTTCCACTTGCTCCAGGATTCGATAATTCTCGCATGGGTACGCTGCACATACTCATCTACGATTATAATCAAATTAAATTGTAAAATTCAATGAAGCACATACATACATGAGAAAAATACATAAAAACTTAACTAAATCACGCACTGATATCTATCTAGTTTTTATTACCAAGAAATCGTCTGGCTGAATGCCGAACAGGTCACGAAAATAACGAAATGCAATCGGCGCGTAAGTTTTAAACCGGAAATCCGAGTAATGATGGGCTGGAGTTTGATTCGAACCACCACTAGGAAAAAATGTTTGCTCCACTGTCATGAAATCCTGTAATAAAGTAATTTGCATTCGTCATTACACATCGGTTTTAGCTTGCCCTTATTTTTCTTGTGATTAAGGGAATGTACCCACCTACCTGCCTACGGCATGTACGCCAACTAACTACCGACAAAATGTAAGGCGTTCTAATTTCATAATCGGTAATATTTAAACTCTGACGACAGTACTAATCTTGAGGCTTGTCATACCATAAGTATTAATAACACACAGACATGCCATTTGCTAAAGAACTGTATCTGTTACTCTACTGCTCCCAAAACTGTATAAGTTCATAGCAAAGAGTCGCTAGAAACAGTGATACTCCACTACACAGAGATTGCAGATAGTATCACCGGAAGCATAGTTTGCAACAGTGCTTCCTTTAGTTAACAGCAAACTGTTCAACAAAACTTTTAAAACATTATCTTAAAGAAGATAGCGAAGTATTCGATAGTAAAACAATACGCAAAAACATCCAGTAAGCGAACAAGTTACATATTTGTTAATGTAGAATGTTGTTGATGCTATCTTGAGTTGAATTTAAACAGAATGAAAGATAACATGCTTTCGTTCTGTCGATAAATTCTTTGTCTTGATTTGGAAACAGTTGCTGTACGTAGTAAACAATACAAGGAGCACGTACCTGCATAAGTAAATCTCTTTCAGGTTTTGAGGCAAGTCCACCGATAGCATGTTGAACACCAAGTTGAATAGATCCCATGATTTGGGAGGTTTGAATCTTTTTGTAGGTAACATCTCCGCCTTCTGTGACTCGCCTGTGCCCAACTTTCTTTTCTCTCTCCGACTTGCTTCGAGAAACCGTGACGGTAGTTCCGGTAGTACCTGAACCTGAAGGTCCAGGAATCGGAGTTTTGGAACTGTTCTGAGCAACGCCTGACATCTACCATTGAAAATTAGTTTTAAAGTTATTTTCATTTTTTAACATTAAATTCAATGCAGATCTTTGTAAGCATAGTTACACACTGTCGGAATACTTTTAAAAGTAACCAACGTGTACCAGCTTTTGTATACACGGATATTTTAAATGAATGCATGTAGGTACCTTCATTTATATTCAACCATGAACAATATAATACTAAGAACAATTTGAGTAATTACTTCAATGGAAGTTGGCTTAGTCGCATTTTTATTTCTGAGGTCTTCGTCATTTTCCGTTGTAATGTCTCCTCCTTCGGTGTAGATACTTGAAAAGGTTTTGGCAGCATGTTGAGGATTGTTCGCGTTGACCACGTCTTCGTCAGAATTCCTCAGGGCAACTGACTTACCAGTCACACCCGCCATTCACTGCAGATACCAATTCACCAGTTACGGTTTACAAAAGAAATGTTCGAAGCAAATTAAAGGCACCACTAATTCTTGTAAACGAGGACGAAAATACTTACCAAAACCAGTGTGGAGTTTCAAGTAAATCCACCTCTAAATTTAATCTTTTTAATGTTTAGTGAGGTACTGCTTTCTGAAATGATATTCTTCACTCGAGCGCCACCGTGCCTAGACACGAGATGCATGGATTAAATATGTTAGTTCGCTTCCTGTGTTCCCGTAATATTTACTATAGAAACCAATAGTCTACTAGGTACATCCAACCGGTAGCTGCACGTATAGAATCGGTCTTGCACAGTTAAAATCTTCCTATTCATGGGATTGAGCAAACTCCAGCCTACAACAAAAATAAATTGATAATTAAGACCCATATGTAAGTAACCATCCAATTTTTAACATTTCTAAACTCCATTCCAGTAACAGGCAGTTTGCAAAAGGACAACACGTAATTAACTAGGGTGTAACCGAGCTAATGATTTTTAGTACAAAACTTTAGGCACAACAATGTAGCATTGCACATATAGGTAAGCACACATTAGTCACACGGAAAAACAAAACATCAGCCCCGACGTGAAACAACAGGAGGCTGAAATAGGTACACGGCAAGGTAAGTATAGGCAAGGTTTAAGTTAATAAATCTAAATTTTCTTCCACGAAAGAACTTCCGTAAAAAAACTTAAGCAGTAGTAGCAATAAGTTGCGAAAAATACTGTTCCTATTGTCACAAATTGTAGCTAATTATTGTTAACATTTTACAAGTTTGTTATAATTTACACATAATTACAAGCCGTTTTATCCGCTTAAATACTCGCGTTTCGCAATAATGCAATATTTCTAATTATTAGACCTTTATTCCAGAGCCAACAGTTACAATTATATAAACACCTTGCTTAAAATCCAATAGTTAGAACTTGCCTGATTCAATATCATAAATTTCATGCCAGAATGAATAACCAAAAATATTATGAAAATACCTTTGAATTGTAACTGAAATTAAACACACCCAACCTTGGTACACTACTTTCACTAAACACTGTATCTAGGTATGTATACCTACATGTCTGTCCACATGCATTATGTCACTTGTACCTGAATTCTTCCAAAAATATTGACTGAATCATTGAATACCGTAAGTGTAACGTTATTTCTATCAATTGTAACAAATCTACACGTAAAAAAATCCTAAAATGGAATGTTCACATAATAGTGAGAGCACAGCCACCTTTAAAAACACATTCACAATTCACTATTAACTAAATACAAGCTACGCGAACCAAAATATTACTCACACGGCGTTACAAAAGAACGCAACTGCACTGCAAGTGATCGAAATCCACAAGTAATCACACATAATTGCAAAATACCTAAACCTAAGTACATACTTACCTACCTACCTACCATCAGTTTAGAGGGGGGTTCTTAAACGCACTGCTGACTGACGTTTCGCCTAGGAATTTAATCAAGAAATCGAAGCATAATTAATGATAAAATACAACCAAGAACGATATACATCTCTACTACACTGTAGTTGAATAAACCACACAGAAGAGTTTCCCGAAGTAAGAATGAATAATACCTACCCAAGTCATAAGTACATTATTATTTTTAATTAAAGTACCTACTTTATAATGAGTACACGTGACACATAAATAGTACCTAAAATAAGTTGTAAGTAGTGTGATCGCCCTATTAACTTTAATACCTCAGCCTCAGCTGTATCGGCACTTTCAACTATGATTAGTTTTATCATCTACATGACTTATCATCTCCATGCATCATTTATGCTTCTCCAATTTCCAGCAAGCTTTAGCTCGTAATCGGAATTCAAGGAAACAAGATTGAAACACATTAAGCAACCCAGCACTGGCAGATAGAAAAATACAAACAACTCCCCACCCCAAAAGTCCCAATCCAACCCTCAACCCTAGTGTCTCTTTAATAATTTAGCCACTTCTACAAGCACAGCTTAAAGCCTCGCAAGCGGATAGCAATGGGAAAGGGGAGACTGGTCTGGTGCTGGATGCTCGTAATAAACTGGAAAAATGACAACTGAAAATACAATAAAAAAAGATACTGCACCGACAAGCGATGATGACCTCACTTTCAGTCATATGTCATACAATTCAGACAAAAACACACACACACAAAGTAAGCTCAAAGCTGATAATGATAAAATTATATCCTGATTCCTGATAGCATAATATTATCTAAATCTGCAAATAATGATGAATGTATGACAAATCCTTTAAATTATCATCGCAAAAGTGAGGCAGTCAAACAGAATCAGACGGACCATCAACTGACATTCAGACCACTGACTGACTGACTGTCCCATATCCCATCCGTCCGTTCCTTGTAGCTGTACTACTACAACCCACCCGGGGACTTGCACCATCTACTTCTACACAGTCAACAGACAGACAGACACACGCACATTCAACGTCCCGAATTCCCGAATTCCGACATCCGACTCCAATTCACCCACACATTTCAGAACGGAGAGATCATCAGACAGATCTGATCAGACACAACAACAAAACCACTCACAAACAACACTCAACACTACTTGAATTCAATGAGAAAAGACCAGAAATGGGTTCTTGAGAATTAGAGCCCACACTAATAATCTAACTAACTAGTAATGAGTAAGGTTACGACTTGACTTGAATTACGGATGACGTACCCAATAGTGTTGTTGTTATTTTGGTCTAATAAGTTGACTCAAGTCAAAATAATAAAGTTAAGTTGAGTGATGACGAAGATGACGATGAAGATGTGGACCACATGAAAATACAAGTGTCATATTTCATCCCGTCCCGTGTCTTTTCTACTTTTTTTTTGACTCCCACTGTCTACTACTCACTCAACTCAGTCTGAGACACAACTACCCACCAGCAGAAGCAGAACCACTTACTTTTGACTTGAACCCAACCAAAAGGCCAACTGTACGGCGGCACTGATGAGATGATGATGTCCTCAGCCCTGTCGACTGCCTCCCTGCCTCTCTGCCCCACTCGAGTGCACTCCCTTTCCCAACCAACAAATGAGATGAACTGTGAGCCAGCCTCAGCCCATGGATCCACTCTACTCTCTCGCTGCTGGCCGACTTGAATGGGACATAATCATCTCACTTTCGCTGGTGCCTCCGCAAATGTTCTCAATTACACCTCCTCACTCTCGCCATCTGTCCACTTCGGCCCAACTCAATCTTACACAAACCAAGTCCAGCCGCACCACGCACAAACAACGTCCTCCTCAACTGGGTGGGTCAACCGGACACCGTCCCAAAAATCCAAAACGATAGGCAAATACTTCAACACCGGGCAAAAAGTCCGAGCAAGGCAAATAATCCGTCACAACCGGGTAAAAAATCCGACCTGGGCAAATAATCCCCGTGGCCAGGGTAATGCGACGGTTTATTTGCCCGGGTCGGATTTTTTGCACGGTTGTGACGGATTATTGCCCTGCTCGGAATATGTAACCGGATTTGGAGTATTTACCCTGGTCGCCTTATTTGCCCGGCTTTCCATTAATTATGTTTAAAAGGCTTTTTAATTTAGGTATTAGGTATACATACCTACGTACCTTATTACGACTTTTCACTAGGGTTCAAGCGCGAAACGATGGAGGATTGCAAGAAAGTGTAGGGGTTTTTAACCCAAATTTAATTTTAGGATTAAAAAGTTGGTCAAATGCTAAGCAACAAAATGTTGAGGAGTTGAGGGCAAAATTTAGTAGGAAATCGGGGGCAAGATTAGGGAAAAATTAGGGGTATGTTGCCAAAAAAGGGTAATTCCAAAAAGTAGGGCTTTTGAGCTAAAATAATCGCGCAAGGGTAAAATACAAAAAATCGAATATCTATAGCTCACTCTATATTTTTGTTAGGCTTACTAGTTAGCTAAGGATAAAGGACTACAGCGGTAAAATTGTGAGCGATAGTATTGTGATTGTGAAAAATATTTACTATTACAAAAGCGTTTAGAATTAACAATCACTCATCAGTACAATTCAAATTGTTAATCTTATGAGAATATAACCACAAGTATTGTATATTTTGTACTAGGTACTTTTGAAAAAGGTTTAAAAGCATTTTGTTCATTTTGAAAAAAACATTGAAAAAGGTAGACTTCCTGTTTTTTAAAGGCCTTTAATTCCGTCGATTATTCGACTTGAAGAACCTTAAAATGTCGTTTTCACTTTTCGAAAATACAATTCTATATTGTACATACATATGTTATAATAAATTGTAATTTACAATACTTACTATAAGTTTTAAGCAGGGTTGTAATATTACTTAATTGTATCACAATTCACAATTTGAATTTGTGAATTGTAAATTATTTTTTAAAAAACTATTAACAGGAGGCACTATTTACAATTTTCTAGCCCAAATTCCGGCTTACGAAATTCTGAATTGCATATTTGCTGTATGAGTAAATGAAAGTCGACCAAAGTCCATGCTGTGGTAATAGTAATAGAATAATGTGTCCCATGAAGTCCACCTTTCTGTAAAACATAAGATTTTAAAAATATATTAATAAAAAAAAATAATAAAATCGACACTGTCTTCCATCGTGGATAGACTACATCAGTATATGCCCCATGCTCCATACATCCATACTCCATACATCCATACTCAGGGGCGTACGCGGAGCAATATCTGGGGTGGTGCACCAATATTATATAGTGCTTAAATGAGCCTTTGAAGTTAAACTGTTTTTTGATATCCCCCCCCAGTGTCAATAATACAAATGTAATTAATTTTTATTCTAGTCACATAAACTAAATATTATTGTCGACTGCAGTCTTTTCAACGTGATAACTATACGAATGATTAGCATACCCCAACCCCCCCCCCCCTCCATCCAAATACTCCACTCTATCTTCCTTCATTATTGCCTGAGAACCCGGCCTAACACTACGAGT
>JAQFZC010002229.1:0-24157 GCA_034695205.1 Dicyrtoma fusca | reverse complement strand
CAGTATTTGCACTTTTTAAAATTGTGTAAAACCAGTATTTGCACTTTTTAAAATTGTGTAAAACCAGTATTTGCACTGTTTCAAAACATCAAATCTAGTATTTGAAATTTTTCAAATAGCAAATCCAGTATTTACAATTTTTCAAAATGTGTAAAACCAGCATTTGCATTTTTGTAAACCCATCTATAAAAAGCTGATATTAATCGGTTGCTGGACTTGCTTAGTCACAAAGCTTATAAAGTGGAAACTGAACTTGAAACAGAATGCTTCTTCACCGACGATCTACCGGTCGTGTAAAAGTACGTTTTGCATGTTTTTTTTCAAATGCAACAATTTCCCTCTTCTGTATAATTGCTTGCCATAGAATATTTTAAAGGATTTTGATCATCTTTCATCTTTTTAATGCTGTCCATTTTGTAATTGTAATTATGTTTACCAACTTAAAAATTCAAGGATTTGAAATTGCATATCAGCAACTAATCCAAGAGATTGCTGCCATTGGGTAAGTTTGTTCTCAATTAATTACTGTACTAATTTGCGCGGTAACTTAAAGGGAAGTGCATTAATTATAAATTAAAGAGCCTGAAGCCAAATTGTATACGCACAGTGCAGAAGCAACAGATACATCTACACAACTTGAACAAACAATACAGAAGTACAAAATACATCTGACGCCGTAGACCAACCACATGGCTGTAGCCTCCGATCCTGTTCAATTTTAGGCATTTTTTTCCCACCAGTTTTTCCCCGTTTAAAAGTGTCAGCCTTTGACTCGTTTACAAATTTATTCTGGCAGACTGTCACTATCAGGAGAGAGGCTCTTGCCACTCAGTTCACTCCATCTGCGGCTTTTTCATCGGACGCCTTTCCCACCTTGAAATAAGTTGCTTAACGTCTGCTTTGTCTAATAGTCCACTCAATTACGTATAACCCCACCATGGCTATTCCTACAGCAGAGCTACCCCAACTAATCTCTGTCTGCTTGGCAAGAGATCTGCCGGAGATCCTCCATTACTGAAATCTATACAGGAATTCCGAGTGCTTCGTCGAGGCACTTTAGTCTGAGACAAAGACTAATACTTCATCTTACACGGTCTTTACCAATACCATCAATTTACCAATTAAAGCAGACACTGCCTCAGAACAATCTTTCTCTATACAGAGGCACAGCCTGCCGTCTACTAGTAATACACGAGAGAGCATCCCGGGTGTCTTTTCATTCAATTACCAATGGAAATAGTGAGGAGAGATCCACCCACCAAAGTTCATTCCCTTACAATAATTTAATTACCGCCATTCAACTACCTTCAGTTTGTACTACTACAACTTTTGGTGGTTAACTTTCAGTTCATCTGTAGTAGTAGGATCGTATTCTGTGCTGTGCTTGGGTTTGAATTTTGAATCTCTGGCAATCCATTTCTTATTTAAACGAGTTGAGAGACCAGTTCCTACTACTTGTATAGATAACCCATGTGCATTATTAATTTAGGACAAATTACACACATTGTAATCTAATGACTTCATCTTTCAATTAAACTAACAAGTGTAGGAGTCAGTCGCTGTGGCTTATGAATTATTCACGGGAGTTGTAAGCCAAAAGTCAATGGGGCTGGCTGCTGGCGGGCATGTTTCTATGTTGGGTGAAGCCTGAGTATTAGAAGAGCTGCCTCCACCAGATTGCCTTAGATTTGAATATTTCCAGAACATTTCATAACACGTTCATTTAAAAGGAAATTTCAAAAACTTTTTACTCAAATCATTTTTTTTCCTGTCGCACAGTACATGTAGTATGAAAAGGAGAGCAGTCAAGATTTTGACGGATTACTTAACCTTGACGCGAAGCACATACCGCACTGGCTACTGACTGGCATGGTACACACATCTCGGTACTTTTTTTCATCATTAAGGCATTATTAGGCTTGGGATGGAGGCTGAAAAGTGACACACGAATAAATGGAAGGTATACATAGTTCTACTCTACAGGCCACAGGCGTCCCCGTCACTCAAATCTTTTATAAACTGGATAAAAAAAATTGCAACAAAAGAAAAACTGGATTACTAGTATTATGGCAGCCGGATTACCGGAGATTTGATATTGTGAGATGGGTAAAAGTATAAGTACTCATATATCCCTATATATGTAGTATACCGCCCTTTGCCCTGCATTTAGTACACTCTATTATCCCTCCATAATTCCCTCCAACATCCGTCAAGATCAAGATAGAACATAATAACTGCTCCGCTGACCTTTAGCGTGTAAATTGGGACGTGTGTGTGTGTGTGTGTGTGTTTGTGCTGTTTGGACGACTAGTGCTTCTGAGAACTGAACTGTTTGACACGAGCTAATGATTAAATGGATCGTAATGTGTTCCTGTAAACGAATACTGTCTTAAAGGTGAAGGGAAACTGTACCAGTCAGAACCACTGGCACACTAGTCAAGGGAGAAGCAAAGAATTTCTACTATTTCTATCGCATTCAGATGATGGGCTTATATGGGAATGGGGTTGCTATGCCTATAGTGAAATGCTATAACTATAGCGGCATTCCTATGTATGAAGATAGGTACTACATAGTTGTGCTTTCCTTCGGGAGAAAGTTTCAAGTTTCATTACACGAGAATACTTTTCCCCCTCCCATTATAAAAGGGCTCACACCCGCATTCCGATTCCGTCAAATAAAAATCCCAATGAAACAACAAAAATATTGCAAGAAATATGTACATATATAATACAAGTGCATAGGAGATACATATAAACGCATTAATTCATTTATATTCCCATTCTAACTCCGGCTATGAACGATTCAGGAGCATTTAAACACGTGTCTATCAACACGACAGGGAAAAAATTAGCAAGCTGAACACGTTTGCTATACTATGATATGCTATAGCTATATAGTTAAATCGGCAGAGGTGTCTATATGTACAGATAGTATGATTCCATGTGTGCTGATGTGATACTGATGTTGTGCGGGATTGGGTGGGAAATATGTTTCATAAATTGAAAATTCATGCTCTTATTGCACCTACCACACCCTGTGCCTCGTCTCGTCAGAAGCTGTCACGTTTACGTTGCCAGTCTGGATTATTCTTTCTTGGTAATAAAAAGAATTCTCACGGTAGGTAGGTAGTTTTAATACTGAAAAAATAGCGATTGCAGATATAATAAAATAGCGAGAGAAAAAATACAAAGTTGTGCAAGATTGCTGTACGTCTGTATGTATACATAGATGCATATCATTTACATACATACATAGATCGTAGGCGTTAAAATTCGTTAAATTAGCACATTCTACTTCGTGTACCGCGAATCTTCGGTTAATGCTCCTGGAAGTAGTCGGAGGCAATAAATTTTGAAACTACTTTCGAAAATAAATAGCTTTGCAATACGCAGTAAGATCGCTTTTGAGATGGGATTTGTGATTTTTATAGAAACTTTGCTTTTGAAAGTGATTTTATGTACAAGTTAACTCTTTAAAAAAGCAAGAAATAATCGTTTGGAAAAATGGATTTGTAAAAAAATGACTAAAAAATATCTAATTTATAGTGAAAAATGCTGTTTTAAAAAAGTGTTTTAAATAAAATAACATTTTTAAATGTGTTCTTGTGGGGAAATAGGGGTAAAAAAGCGATAAAGTGCGTTTGTAAGTGCATCCTTTCTTTATTCAGATTTGTAAGTACCTAGTGGTATTTGTGTCTGTATCCGTGTAGCAGGACGGCTTGTTGACTTGTTGTTTAGGAGATTTACGGTATTGGATCCGGCATCCGTCCTTCGTGTCATTCGTGTGCACTATTTGTATTCAGTTTTTCAGTTTCAAAGAGTTTTTCAGTTCGTTTCACACTGTGTATCCTATGGAGTGAAAGTGCCTATTATCTATTATGCTAACGATACGTAAGCTGCTATGAAGAACCTGTGGATTGCATCGTGACGGTGTCTGTGACTGTGTGGTGTGAAAAAACTGGGAGTTGAAACTTGTGAATTCCAGTCCCTTGACAGTCGAGCCTCAAAGCCTGGTGTTGAAATTGAAAATGAGCTCAGCGTTGACTGCCTTTGCATACCTATTCTACGGACTGAAAGGGAAATAAATAACTTTTAGTTCCTACCTCCAAACGTCACCAACCCCCATCCACACCTCGGATAACATGGCTAATTGCAGGGGAAGAGAGAGAGAGAAAAAGAGAAAGCTTACTTTATCGTGTGAATCAAATTGAAAACATGAGCGCACTTTGTTAATCTAAATCTTCATGTATTGTATATTTTCAGTATTTTGTATTGGTCTCTATGTACATTGCTTTTAGTGGAGAGTGAAGGAGGTTGGCTGGAATAATTAAAGCTCTTTACAAACGTCTTCTTATGATTTATGTCTCCTATATACCACAACATAGGAAGGGACAAAATAACACGTATTTCCCCTTGTAACTCCGTCCCTCCCTCCGCCACCAAATTATTTCAAATTACAAGGTGCTGCGACCGTATTGTGTTTTACTTGGCATTGCATTGTACGGAATCATCCACGTCGAAAGACTGACACAAAACAATAGAAAACAAAGGAAGAATTACAATTACAATTTTGTACCCTATTTTCCAACACAGCAGAGCAGGGACATCCACACATAGGTATTTTACTTACTGTATCTATAAGTGCAATAAAACGTGATTGAAATCCGCTGCATTAAGTGTGTGCAAAATTTTTGTTTTATTTTTAGAAACATTTGTTTTGTAATTTTAGTCTATGCTATATAATTTCCGATTTTTATCTCTAACTTTATTTTTACATTTTTATTATGTTTCGAAATATTGCGGAAATGAAAATGTAATTCTAGCTAGAAGAATTATGCAGAACTAAGAATGTGTAAGAAGAAGGAGCAAAATGGAGGGATTTCGTCCCTCATTTTGCTTCTTGACTGACGCTATGGCATTCCATATGGCCTTCTCGCTTGGGACTGACTGGTGCATGGTGGCCCGGACTGTAATTACGTAAATCAGATCGAATGGAGACCGTTGACGTGTTTAATACGTTATCGTCAACTCCACCAACGACTCCGATCATTAGATTTCTCATGCACCACTTCCTCACTCCAACTCGACGGGCTCACACGCGATTAATTCACTCTCAATTTGGCTGGAAAGGAAATTGAATTTGCAATCAAATGCGGCTCCTTATTATAACTGACTGACCGGGTCCAAAGGGACCGTATAGGCCTCACACTTTATGTACTGCAGTTGAGACCTTCGAGGAGCCAAAGCCACACATCCGATGAGGGAAATATAGAGAGATTTTGAGGGAGACGCAAGTTTAACATTTAACCCAGGAGCTCCCGTATCCCGCATAACATCCCTAATCAAGCATACCATTGCATTACAAGATAATCTATGGCTACGGTCGCCCACGATCAAGTCATGCTTCGTTTTCCCTGTAATTAATTACTTGTGCATTCTTATACTAACGTCAGCCAGCGCCATTCGGCCTCAACGAGGGAGCTAAACGAATCTTCTCCAAATTACGTCTCTGACACTTTCTTTGATTACCTTTCACTTCAAGACGGGAAAATTTCCGTTTTACGAAGGAAAAGATGCATTCTTTGTGCTTTTGAATGCACGTACAATTTTGAATCAGTACATTTTAAAGAAGTACCAAAATGTCATAATTGCATAGGTTTAAAAAGGTGTAAAACTTGATTTCGTCCCAAAAGGGACGAAATATTTCCTTGACAGGTTTTCAAAAGGTGAAAAATTTCCTAATTACACATTTTTGAAAAGATGCAAAAGGTTACATTTGCAAGTTTTCAAAGAGGTGCAAAATGCAGTAGTTACACGTTTTTGAAAAGACGTAAAAGGTTACATTTGCAAGTTTTAAAAGAGGTGCAAAATGAAGTACCTAGTTGCACGATTTTGAAAAGACGTAAAAGGTTACATTTGCAAAGTTTTCAAAGAGGTGTTAAATGTCCTAACTACACGATTTTAAAAAGGTTGCAAAAGGTTCTATTTACACGTTTTTGAAAGGGTGATTTTACTCAGTTATGTTTGTCTAAAAATGTTGATTTCGAAGAAATGTTAGCTTTGTCTATGGTTGCATACTCTGTCCTTGTAGTTCAGAATGAAGAGGGGCCATTTTGCTTCTTTGGTAGTTTGCAACCTGCATGTTCCCGTGTTGTATGTTCAGCATGTTGTTAATCCCCAATCAACTATATCCTCTCCCTCTCTATCTCTCGGGCCGGTAGTTTATTCATTTATAATTTCAAACAAGCCACACACAGGTCTACAATTGCCTGCGGTTCCACAATAGTACACATATACAGACGTCACTGGGTCCTAGGTACATACATGCATTCCAGCTTACAACTGAAGCGGTAATGTTAATTGTACGAATGCTACCACAACAGATAGAAGGGCCTACGGTAATCATTATTATAATCATCAGAACACTACACTCTATGTACAAACATATTAGTTGTTACCACGTTGATAAAACTTTTCTAGATTATCTATGAAGTTAGATTGAATAATTAGCGTAACTAATTTCCTTTCAAGTTTCAAGACGTTGTAGACGTCATGCTTACAATCAACACACGATTTTCACGATAGGCAGACTAGAGGCAATGTATCCATCAAGTCTAGGGGCAGAACAAAGGGCAGAACACAGAACAGATAAGAGAATCAACAATATCATTAACAATAAAAGTATCCATACATGGGCGGTGTGTGGGCCGCACAATCTATCAATGTAGACGAGCTTTTGAGTGTAACAAGGAAGAAATAATAGTAAAGGAAATTTGAGACGCACTGCTTATTCCAGTAGACGTTGAACTGTAGGAGAAAGTTAGCTTTCTCCAGGCAGTAAAATCTTGGGGAAAGTAGAGAAAGCACGGCATGAACGGAAGCAATCGACGACTAGGAAGACTTCCGTTTTGCGTTGTTGGTTTTCGGTTTTCAAGAATTTAATTCAAGTACACTGAAGAAGCAAAGTGGCCCTTTCTAAACCACCTGAATAAATACCATGAGATTTCAAAGCTAAATAGATGCATAGAACTCTATCAAAAAATTCGATTTTTAACTATTTTGTTTTTCCTTCCGACAACATCCACCCAAAAGGTGCAGTGGATACATATTTGTATGTGAATGACCTTGAGAATATTCACAAAATTGGCAGAAGGGCTCTACTTCACGTTTTTTTATGACAAGACTGGATTCCCCTGATTTACGTCCTTCCTTCCTTTAAAGTTGAATCTCTTCCAACTGATACCAATACATTTTTGGACCTCTGCTGTAAATGGATTTACAAATTTTGTTCCAAAAAAAAATATGCAGTATCACAGATTGCTGTAAAAAATAAGTGGTACACACACGACAGAGAGGCCAACATCTTCCAGTGTGTTTTATGTATGTCAAGAAGGTAGCTCACCTGAAGAGAATACTAGTGATGCTATACAGATTTCATCAATTTAATTTCCCTAAGCTTTCCATTGCGCACAGCACACAGTAGCATTTTCAAATTTTGACATTAGGTACCGTGAGATTTTTAAGCCGTTGAACTTTCACCCGAGCCGCATAATACGGCTTAAAAATAGAAAAAATCCTGTTTTCTACAAAAATATTATGTAAATTCCTATCAGGTAAACTGTTTATTGCCTTTTTCGTGGCAAGGGCTTTATTCTACGTAAAATTGAGTTCTATTTAAAAATGTATTAGCACTAAGACTAACAGAACCTAAATATGTTGGGTGTATAAAGCACTTACTTTTTTAAATGGTCAAAAGTTACCCAGTGACTTTGGGCTCTATCTGTAAGTCTACTTGGAGCAGTTTGGTGAATTGAACACGGAAACTTGATCAAGCGTATAGATATGGTATATGGTGCTATATAGTGCTATATAGTAAACGAAAGGCTTGCTTACTATAAGTTTTGTACATATGTACACATTGCATATTTCTACGTTGTTGATGCGGATGCGGCTGAGGCTGGAGAAAGTCAAAAAAGTGGGGCTGCTGGAGTGAAATCAGACGGAGACTGACTTTGGAGGTAGAGATAGTGTGAGGGGCTATAGACTATATAGACTATAGGGCAAGGATATAGGCATAGCTATGCATGTTTGATGCAGATACAGCGAGTATCTGCTGTGGCCATAAACCGTAGCTTGATTTATGAAATGAACATGAGCTTCAAGTTTCTCTCTCCGAGAGCTTCAGCCTGACTTTCCCTCTGACTCTGCTGGTTGTTGGGGTGGTGGTCGGGTGGGCATTGAATACAAGACTGCCAAATCCAATAAGGTAGACATGAAGACGAACGAGCAAACAATAATATCTCTACTAACTTATTCCTACTTTATTCTTCCATCTGATTTCCTCTCTTCAAGTCCTATCCCTGGCCTAATCGCAGTCGTAGTGTAGAACAGTTGAATTACATAAATAAATATCCGGAGCAAACTGAAGAAGCAATGGCTAGTTCCATCAAATTCAAGAGGGCTGTTTTTGTATTTTGGGATGAATTATACAAACTTATGAATAACACAGGGAAAAGGGGTAACGTGCTTGTACCTTCATGTTTTACCAGTTGTTTCAATTAATTACGTATGCTTTTGAAAAGTACAAAATCCCCTTTTTACATGTTTTTAAAAGTGTGCAAACTGTTGCAATTACATTGTTTTGAAAAGTTGTAAACTGTAGTATATTCGTGTTTTTTATAAGGTGCAAATTGTTTTACTCACACGTTTTTGAAAAGGTACAAACTCGTATTTACATATTTTTAAAAATGTGCAAATTGTTGTAATTACAAGTTTTAAAAAGGTCCAAACTGTCGTATTTCAGCGTTTTTAAAAAGGTGCTTTTTTATTCACACGTTTTTGAAAAGGTGGAAATTGCTTTATTTACACATTTTTGAAAAGGCGGAAATTGCTTTATTTACACGTTTTTGAAAAGATGGAAATTGCTTTATTTACACGTTTTTGAAAAGGTGGAAATTGCTTTATTTACACGTTTTTGAAAAGGCGGAAATTGCTTTATTTACACGTTTTTAAAAAGGTGCAAACTGTAGTATTTGCGTGTTTTTGAAAGGTCCAGTCGCATTTACTTATTTTTGGAAAGAGAAAAATGTGGTTTTTGCAACACATTTGATGCTAGATGTGGTCTTCCAGCAATTCCTTCTTATACATTGTATAGCTAGCATGGGTTACTACCTTTTTTATCTGCATTTTATCCTTAAAAAGGCGGATGGTCATCACTTTGCTTCTTCAGCAACGAAATGTGTATTGCTGGGTAAGTACACCTTCACATTTTCTATTCCCACCATTTCATGGCCCGTGGGCTCAGTCAGCCTCAACCTTTAAAGTCATCACCCACAAATTCAACTTCTCTTTCACCCAAGTCCCTATGCTAGTAAAAAGAAGAAAAAAAGTTTGGAGTTCTTTCCCCGGTTTTTACATCTGTATTTTGGTCCATATTCGTCCATATCGTAAGTTTCTTTCCCTTACGAGTCACATATTTTTGTCCTGTCGCAATTTCTTTCATTCTTGGAATTTTAAAAATACATCACAATTTGCCAATAATTGATTTTTGTTTTGATATTTGTACGACGTACTGCATTTTTGTGACTATGCTCTGTGCTATGCTCAACACGTAATGATATATGTTTGTGAAGGAAAGATGGATTACAAAGGTTTTTGCCTCCCATAGCAGACTGCACCGCTGCCAATTAGTACTGACTGGTAGTTCGAAATTTGGATAAATTACAGTGGGATTTATGTTTTTTTTAACAAAAATCCACTTTGCTCTGTACAAATGTATGAGTGAGTTAAAGCTACAACGAGCCACGAGTACCTATGTTTCCCTACCTTGTTTTTATTACAACTATGACCTTGCATTTCTTTTCTCAGAATTCACAATTTCAGCGCCAAGGGGCTGCCCACATATTACCGATTGAATTTAGAGTGGGAAGTACTGAGCCCTAGACAATGAACAGCTGTGTCTCTACTAACTCTTCAAAAGGAGCTTCTTTTTTTGTATCTCTCACTAAGAAAAAGGTGATTGTTTAAAAAACAATACTAAGACTTATTTATCCATTAAATTCAGGGAGCTTTCTTGATAACGCCTGGGAAATGGCACCAAAATAATTCTGTAGATGGAAAGAAGGCGTAATATGTGGAGGGACCCCAAAGAGAAAGTATGAGTTAAGTGAAAGTGGTGGAAATGTTGAGACAGGGATTTGGCAGTCATAATATAATCATTTGTATACTTTTGTGTGTTGGACGTGGATTTGAATTCGAAAGTCGGCACGGCCCTTTCACTATGGGAATTTTTTTTTCTCCGTTCAGGGGTTAGCTTGGTCGTAAAGTTTTCTATGAAAAAACCATTTGTCGAGCTCAACAACTTTTCTAATGAATAACCAGCCATTAGTTATAATTACATTGTGAGTTTCCCCTCCTCCTCTGGTAACTACTTTTCCCACTCTTTTCTCGCCAAATTCAAAATGTGGAGCAATGAAACTGTAATGAGGGAGATTAGCATACATTTTGATTCTATTTTTACGTCAAGTGTGCATCATCATTACGTATGTAGGTACACTCGCAGCTGCACACAACTCTTACCTTCCTTTATTTGCCGCTCCTAGTAACATTAAACTATTCTTCCTATTCTGCACACAAAAATATGCACTCATCCCAGGTCTCTCCCTTTAGACACGGACTTGAAAAGAAACTTCAAAGTCATGCAGACAGCAGACAGTTATACGGAGCAGAATTTGTGTTATGAGTGCAGGAATGCAAATGGGAAATAAAGACTTTGGAAATACAGAGTGCAGTTTGGAATGAGAGAAAGCTGCTAAAGCATTGTCTAAGACAAATGAAACCATCCACGGTTCTTCTTCCAATTCCAATTTTTATCCAACACTTCAAGTACAACTCATTCCCGTCCACCAAGTTCCTCTGTGTCATTAGTCACCGTCAAATCTTGCCACTGAAGAGGCCACATGGCCCTTACACAGATTTCGGTGAAAGCAGAAATTCTATTGGCATAAACGCCTTTATGTTTATTAAACTCTTTTTCGACAGCGTGCAAATAAAACATTTTGTACCTTTCCAAAATCATGCAAATACGACATTTTGCACCTTTTCAAAAATGTTTAAAACATAATTGAGACAGTTTGGACCTTTTTAGAAAAGTGTAATTGGCACAGTTTGGAACTTTTTAGAAAAGTGTAATTGGGACAGTTTGGAACTTTTTAGAAAAGTGTAATTGGGACAGTTTGGACCTTTTTATAAAAGTGTAATTGGGACAGTTTGGACCTTTTCAAAAACATGCAAATCTAACCCTGTACACATTTCAAAAACAGTAATTTAATAATAATGACCTATTTTACCTTTTTAAAACGATGCAATTAATAAATTGTGTCCGTTTTACAAAATTTAAAACGACGGCATTTTAATACGCTTCAAAACCACGCAGTTACGACAGGTTGCAATTTTACAAAGACATGCAAACATGACATTTTGCATCTTTTGAAAAATAAGCACGTAAGACATGCAATAACGAAATAACCTCTTTCTGGAGATTAAATTAAAGACATTGTGAATAATAACAAGCGACTTTTCCTTTTCAAAATCGTGTGCCTTATTGGAGCCTATTTCAGCTTTCTCAAGTCTACGTTTTTAAACACTAAAAACGCTACCAACCGTCGCCTTTGTGTTACCCGCATTAAATGAGCTCTTCAGTAGTTTCCACTTAATTCAATGGATAAAAAGAACAAATTGAATTGAATGGAATGAAAATCACTTTGAACTTTTAGACAAATTTAGTTGCCTCCCATTTTCCTTCCTGAGTAACGAGTAGCCATGCACATAAATATGTTTCTAGTATGTTCAACGATGTCGAAATGCATGCCGGAAGACGAGCAAGAAAGCAAAGTAAATCTAAAAAAATAAAACGTAGGCAGTTTGTTTTAAAAAATGACGACGTCGTGTCAATTTCGTCTCTGTCTACTATAGTGCTACTTGGCTGACACTCACTTGACTCAAATTGCCCTTTTTATGTCTGTTTATTGGAGGCAGGAAAGGAAGAGGGATGGCCACCAGTCCGGATACCGAGTATTGGCATGTTCGGGAGATAGCCATCCAAAGTCTGGTGCTAACATGTTGCCACTAATATAGCTAATGGGTGGCGTCCCACGGGTGAAAGTCTGAAGCGGACGAAACCATGAAATGTGTGGCTAATGGGTATTTATTATGAGCACCCGTCAATTTCTCGAACACTTTGTAAAATTTAATTTAATTTAATTTGCCACGAAAAATTTTATTTACGTCATACGACCGCTTTTGGATCGATGTTGACGTCGAAGTCGAAGTCCTCAAGTTCATTGGACGACCGCTAAAGCTTCCCAATTAAAAATTATTTCAAGTTCGCCCCTTTCGTTTTAATATCACATTTATTTTTCAAATGCCATGACTATCAAGTAGTACGTACACTACTAATGAAAAATTTACCGAATCCTAATCCAACGATATCAATCAAGGTTATTAGCCAGTGCCTTCACTCCTATTTCCTATGAAATATTCAGTAAAATATTCATTCTGAAATTCAAGTTGATAATCAATTTGAGAACGAGTTCAATGGACTATCAGTAGACTCGACTTTCTACGAAAGGCATTAATTTGCCTTTTAAAGCATTCAGTAACCTTTGCTATGACTTTGATTTTAGTCAACGGAGATCATCCAAAAACAGATTTGGACATACGAACTTTTGTACAACTTTTCAAAAGCTGTTGAATAGTCCGTGCATCTATTAAAAAACATGTAAATAGGACATCTTGCACATTTTTAACACGATGATACTATGGCCCTTTGCAACTTTTGAACACGTAAAAACCGAGTTCTGATGAAATGATGCCTCCGAACAGGAGAGATTTGTGCTATTACACTAACTGCTTTCTTCACATGCTATAAATTTACCTAGAACGAATTATACTAGTAACTACTAGACACGTGCAAAATGTCCGAATTTTTAAGTAGTAGTGTAGCCTCTGTTGATCGCTAACAGTGACCGCCTATAATTCCGGAATACGAATATAGTTACAAAATATTAGCTAATAGCTTCCACTTCCACAAAAACTTTCTCCAGCTTTCACTCATCGGTAGTTTGCGAGTGTCTGCATTGATAGGGTATCCTGTGTAAAAGTAAGCGGGAAAGTAGACCGACGCTCCCTCCTGCCTTTAATGAGTCGTTGAAATCTTTGTTAGAAAAAGTTTTTTCACTAATAGTCAATTTAGATGTGTTAGTTGGAATAATTAAGTGAGCTATTTTATGCTTCCCTTCATGAGTCAGTTGACTGGAAGCAAATACGCTCCAGTGCAGTGCAGTGCAGGGCTTTTCATTTTAACAAAATTGTATTAAATTATTTCAATATTATGGAGACGCGATTTATACTCCTTCGTCTATAGTCTGTACAAGTGTAGAGCACTCAAGCGTTTGTTTAAAAATAAGTTCTGACTATCTTTTCAAAAGATTACAGAGCCTCCACTTGTCCTTGGACATTTTGTTTCGTCAGTAATGCGTATTGAATGCGTGAAGATCAACCCCAAATCACCTTTATATCCGCATCACTTTCTTCCAGCACCCTTAACATTAACGGTGGCGCGTGTAAGATGATCACACAAGAGTTCAACACAAAGATTCCCCCAGAAGAAAAGTGAAAGCAGGGAAATGTGTTGGAAAGGTATAAAAAGAAGAAGAAAAAATATGCAAATCAAACACTGGAATTCTCAAATTCACACACACACACATTCCCTCCCTAAACTTTCTCCAGAGTGAAAGTTAATGGAATGTAATGTTGAATCTATTCACCCACCGACAGCGGATTCATGACAGCAATTGACATGGAAGATTGTGTCACATGAATCCCTTTCATGTTCCATTTTTCTCAAGCTGCAGCGTTACTACACATAAGTATGCAATGTGACGGGGTTGGAAACACGTTGAAATTATTTAAATCTCCAACGTTGATGACAGGAGATAAGGGAAAGGGAAGGAAATCAAAACATTGACTACAAGGACGCCACAGACCAAGATTGCACGTTTCTGGTTGTAGTTTTGTTGTAGAATCTGTGCTTAAATTGAAATGTTATGTCTACTTTCTCCACTCTACAGAAATATTATTGTAGAAGAATTGAGGCATATTTTTTCATACTTTCCACCTTACGACCCTGTCCCCACTGAGAAATTTCAAAACAACTCGTAATTCAAGATGCAGGGTAGATGTAGGTACCTATGCCTTACAGTACAGTAGTAGAAAGGTAAATATTTTTTGGGTATTTTTTCTTCTGTATAAGCATTGCATTGTGCTAGTAAAATACTTTAAGGATGAGGAAATAACGGTGGCCTTGGCCATCTTGACGATGAGATCAAATCGTAGACATTCAAAGGAAGCAAAGAGCTCTTTTCAGACTTGCTTTCACCGTGTATCATCATCGTACTGTGGAATTTCTTTCGCTTTCTCTGCCCTGCCCGGTAAGCTTAAAGCTAACTTTGTGTACCTCCCTCACCTTGCTGGTTGAGAAAGTAGGGAAAGCTGAAAAAATATAAAAGTAATAAAAGTAACGTGTAAATCACATCCGTATGAGGGAAAAGAGTGTCACCGAGACGAGGAAAGTAATAGAAAAAAAACTAAATTATGGAAAGAGAGAGCACCACAAAACATTCCTGCAACCCAAAACGACAACAATTCACTCTTCACATTCATAAGACACACGGTCTTGAATGTACTGCACTCATAAATAGCTACCTTAGGGGCCGTTCCCAAATTATAAAATACATTCCCGAACAAAAACAGGGGGAAAAAAAGAAAGGGAGAGATTTCGAGTCGCCTTGACTTTTTCGTCTAATTGAATATTAAGACGGCTTTTAACCTTTTCGAAATGGTAATTTATAAAATTTTACATCTTTTTAAAACTGGTAATTTCAACTTTGGACCTTTTTGAAAATGTTATTTTATATTTTTTGACCTTTCTGAAAATGTAACTTTGTTAAATTCAAGGTTTGGCTTTTTTGAAAGTGTTATATACTAGTTTTGAATCTTTTTGGAAACATTAATTTACTGGTTTAACCTTTTTTAAAGTGTGCATTTGCAGTTTGGACTGTTTTGAAAATGTTAATTTCTAGTTTTGACCTTTTGGATAGTGTTAATATCCAGTTTTATGCCTTTTTGAAAATGTTGACCATTTCAAAAAACACTTCTGTAAATCGTTCCTTCACCGGTGGTTTCCCAGTTCCAAATAGGCTAAAGAGGCTGGCTCAAGCCGGGTGGTGTAGTTCAAATTTTGGAGGGAAACGTAAGCATAATTTATGGGCAGCCCTTTAGAGGAAAGCAAATGCATGGTCATGCCCGTGACATGGCCATCATAATATTTGAAAGGAAATTGCCAGCCGTACACAACCACAGGCCCATTTACATCCAACACAGTCCACATTACACTTGAATAATGGAGAGGGGCAAAGAGGGAGCTTCATCATTTGGGCTTCCTTAATGAAAAAGCAAAATGACCCTTATCGTCTAGATCATTGCGTGCGAACAAAGTGACACATATTTCTATTTCAGATTTTAAACACAATGTTTTCTTTCACAATCCATTTTATCAGAATCTTCGCTGATTTTGCCCATTTTGGAAAGCGCAATGCAAAGCTTCTCAAAAAATTAAATTACCTTTTTTGGATTATTTTTTAACAGATGCAAAGGATACTTTTTAAGTGTGTGTATAAGGGTGCAAAATGTGGTATTTAAATGATTGTAAAAAGTGAAAACTGTCGTAAATTATATGCTTTGGAGAAGGTTTGCCTCTTAACCAACGATATGCCAATTTACCTTCCGTTTACATTCCACCCCTTGGCGTATTCAGGTAAATAGGTATCTCCATTATTTATTCTCTCAGTCTTTCATGGAATGCGAATGGAGTTAAATATGAAATGAAATGGGATTCTGGAATAAGCCAGTATTCTCATCTCAGAATTCAATGTCAATTCTGTATCCACAGACAAAAAAGTCACAGGATTTATTCAAACGTTGAAATATCTATCTGCCATGTCGGCTCCACATTAACATTCTTAGAAATTTCTTAGTCAATCTTTTGTACACACGAGGAGAGGACACGAAACTAAACCGATTGTGAGGAAAGGTGTTACATTTGTTTAAGACGCGTATTGAGATGTTCACAGTCAAAGCCAAAAGGCTCAATTGATCAGTCAAATTGTGGGGCTTAAGAATGTTTAGATGGCTATTTTGCATGTGAATACATTGCATACAAATTCATCCGAAATTTTCATCCGGGGCGAAAATTTAAATCAAATTAATGCTAAGGCGACGTAAGAACGAATCGCGGTTCATTCTTCCGCATTTATGTACGCATAATGTAGGTAGTTACGATAAAAAGCAAAATGGCTGTTCTGGATATTGTAAGCTATAATGCCTCTATTCCATTTCAGCTAAATAGTTCAAGCTAAAAATGCTACTGTTGACCGTGTCATTACTTTCATCGTGTTTTATGAATTCTCGAAAGGGTAATTTAATTATGCCATTTTGTACCTATTCAAAATCATGCGAATTGGAGATGTAAACCTTCTCGAAAAGGTGTTAATAGGACATTTTGCACCTTTTTAAAAACGTATTAATAGGACATTTTGCACCTTTTCGAAAAGGTGTTAATAGGACATTTTGCACCTTTTCGAAAAGGTGTTAATAGGACATTTTGCACCTTTTTAAAAACGTATTAATAGGACATTTTGCACCTTTTTAAAAACGTGTTAATCGGACATTTTGCACCTTTTTAAAAGCGTGTTAATCGGACATTTTGCACCTTTTCAAAAACGTGTAGGTAGGTATACATAGGTACAACCTTTTCCAGCTTTTAAAAACATGTAATTAGGACATTTTCCCTTTTTCAAAACTATGCTCGCACTAACAGGGCATTTTACAGTACTAATAAACCATTTAAAACCAAATTATTTTGCCTTTAAAAAGTACGAAAAGTGCTTGCTTGACTAAACGGGACCATTTTGGAATTACAGCAAGTCTAGTACAAATTGAATATCAAAACGTTGCCTCTTCAGTAAAGCTATGGAAATGTCTCCAGTTCACCCACAAACCCTCCTACTTCCTTATTTGTTGTATCAACGTGTTGCTTTATTCAATTAAAATGAATTTAATTTGCGCAAAGCTGGTAGTAGAGAATGCATGGTTGACTCGCTCGAGATAAAGTCAGAAGGAGTGTGTGACTTTGATTAGGCACTTCAAAGGACAAAATATTTACAATGGCGTCGCAGACCTGTGAACATTGCATAATGGGACCCAGCAACTATTACGTCACACAGAGACAGAATATTTCTGTAGCCTTTTCGAATATTTAAATTCAATCTTTTACACTTCCTCGTATGCTAAATAACGCAATGTTTTGTCTGTTTTGACTTTTGACTGGCAAAGCTCGCTCAAACCAAGTAAACGTAAATTAAAAGTAACATGTGAGTTGCCCCCGAAGAAAACACTGAAATGGAAATGATAAGTAATATGCAGATTAGACTTCTTATACAACCCTGAAGATTGTGGTCGTGTACGGTTCTCGTTCAGGCAGAACGTTTTTCTAGCTTAGCACTTTTATTTTTTTGTAAATAACTGTTAGCGTGACAAATTCCGTGGCCACACCGCGAGAGAAAGGAGGGAGAAAGACAGAGGAAAAGTAAAAGAAGTAATCTTGGATTTCGTTTGTGCGTGTGTTTGCAAAGTGGGCAGGAACACGAGCCCTGTTTTTCGAAAAGATTAAGAGGCGAGATAGACAAATGGAAAGTACACATAGGCCACAACTGGAGTCTGTATAGATTTGCCAAAGTAACCAAAGCTGAGAGTTAAAAAGTTTAAATGGCAAAGGAATGATAAAAGAAGAAGTCATCGTAGGCTTTATTTTTTGTCTATTTAGCTCCACTTAGCGATACAACTTACCACCGCACCGACACACCGACTAAGGACTAACTTTCTTTCTTTTTTTAATAGACAGTGTGTACATAGACTAGAGTACTGAGTTCTGTGTCGGCACTACAGCCAAATGAAAATACACACATTTATTTCCAAAACCCAGAAAAAGCTTAATTGGTCAAAATTTCCATAAATATGTAATCATTACACCGACAATTTTTGAGCTTTCCCTTTGAAAATTGTGGGATGCTGGTGAAACACTATAATGCTGGCTATAGCCCTAAACTGTAACCCACACTAGTGTAATTAAGACAAATAGAAAATCTTACCCGCAAATCCCGTTATAAAGACGTACTCTGCGAATTGCCTCCCCATATTTCCTCGTTAGTTGTGGGTCCGTGAGACACTTGAACTTATTAGCCTTAGCAAAGAAGGTGTAAGCGGTTTATTGTGAAGAGAAAGCGGACTTTTTCCTTCTTCCCTCCAACGTTCCACCTTTTATAGGACAGAGGGTGAAAGTTGAGGTGAAAGTGTGTGACGCTTGGGGAAACGAAAGTTACAATCAGGAGGAAATTGTAAATATAATTCTGTACAGTTCCGACCGCGTTCCCACACGTTCCCAAATAAAAATGTGTCTTAAATTCAGTTCATCCCACCGACTGCGTCTCTCTCGGTCCTTCTTCCGGTGAAAGTTGCCAATATTTTTTAATTTTCCAAGTCAATTTCTTAGCCCACCATCACTACTACCCTCACACGTACGTACGTAGTGGTTGCCTCATGTAATTCTAATCACTCCCTAAGCACTCCCTGGCACACCGGTATTTCTATGTACGAAGAGGTCGACCTGTGTTTGTCATTTCCATTTCAAAAAAAAATCAAGCACACTTGTTTGTTGACCGTATTAAATTACAATAACTATCACACTTTGCAGATTGATCAGACGCAATTTAACCATTCAAACTGTATAATTTGTGCGAGGATTTAATCAAAAACTTAAAACATTTTCCTATTTTTTTTTCTTTCGACACTCAACAGGGTTTGACCAACAGGGGCCTACTGGGAGTCCGCTATTAGAAATGAAATGGTGAAAGTCGAAGTAAAAGTTATGAGGAATAAATGAAAGGAAGTGAAGTGAATGATTTGTTTGTTTGGTAGTGTTGTTGGTGGGATGTAAAGGATGGGAAGGGAGCTGTGGGTCTTTGTAGGATGAATGAATGAAAAACAAGCCTGTCTTTTGTCGAACTACCTCTCACAACAGCCGACAAAAGAGTGACTGAGTGGTGCTGGTGCGGAGTGCGGGTATTCGTAGTGCTGGTGGACTTTGGGAGGGAAGATCCATACATCCTTCCAGAGATGTACTTTCCAAGAGCAGGAGCCAGTGTGCAATGCAGTGCAGTGGAGGGCAGGAGTGCAACGTCTAGTGCAATGAATTGCAGCCACCACCAAGTCTTGAAATGGCACTTTACCCAGCTCAACTTTCCCCAGTGAGCCATCCTCGCGTATCTAACTAACGGACCGAGACAGTAAATGCAAAAGTGTCACAAATACTTTGTATTTTGTAAAAACAAAATACTTGTTAAATTGGGTTTAATAACGGATCCTTTTGAAAAACATCTGAAAATTTTAAAAAAAGGAACTTGAAAATGAATTTTTATGGAATTATTTCTCAATTTAGAAAACAGTTTAGAAAAACCGGGATTTTGAAACATTGGGTCTTTGAATCAATCCTGGATTTTGAAAAGTACTTTTGAAAGCGGGAAGTTTTGAAAATTTGCGCTGTCAAGGAATTGGCCGATTTTGAAACCAATGTAATGTTTAAAAAACTGACTATTTGAAAGGTTCTTTTATCAGTTTTGAACAATATTTTGAAATAGAAAGGATACACCATTGCATTGCTTCTGTGTACTTGAACTATAGCTGAATACGCTGCTGTGTACACAGGCCTTCCCAGTTTTGATTCGTTTTTTTTAAATTTTAGTCTCATCATTTTCTTTATTGAGCCCACTGCTCTGTTAAGCTACCAGTGCAAGTGTGCAGTGCAGTGTCCGCTCAAGTCCAGCAGTACTAGGAAAGTAAGAATGAGCAGACATCATAACCATTAACATTTTTAAAAAAAATCATTTAACGTTGCTATTGATTTCCGATTCTGTCCCTTAGAAATCATTATTGTGTTTAACTTCATAGTTCGTAACAAGAACAACAAGGTTTCTATGAAAAATAAAAAGTTGGAAAGTCCGGATTGGGATTAACTACTGTGGATTTCTTCTGGTTTGGATTTTGGAATTATCTTCCGTCTCTTCAAGTTAACTGTGCACACTGCAGTCGCCCGCATCCGGCTTAGTATTGTAATAATTGTATTGTTTTGTAATCTTCGTAGGAGGTAGTAGTAATACTAGTGTAGTAATAGTTACTTACTGTTATTGTTAGTAGTAGGGTAAAGCGTAATGGAAGATTAAAGGATAGGATATCTAATCATCTGTATCAGCTTATCGTTATTTCAGCTTAGGACGATGCAACGGAGAGACAGTACCACAGACAGAAGCTGTAGTAGATATGTAGAAATAGAATCATAGACTAGGCCGGTCAATAGAAATGTAACTGTAACTATGTAACCTTTTGCGATTAAGCTTTTTAGGCTAAGATAGGCGTTAGAGGTAGTTTCTTGTGGATATGTTCACTTTAAATGCACAATACTACTATGTAGTGCTACTTTGGACAGTACGTAAAAGTGTATAAGTAGGTGTAATGTAAGGTCGTTTACTTGTGTAAAGTAACTACTGGGAAATACCATTTAAGCCAAATTCAAACTGCTTCACAAGTAAGTCGAAAACATTCGTTTTAATTTTAGTTTATATGCGCATTTCTACTATTCTCTACATACCTACATAGCTACATGACAAGTTTCAATACCCTTACGACCAATAGACAGATGTCTCGTTTCTAAAATTTTACTAAACTAATTGGAAATTGTCCTGTCTACACCCTAAATGACGTGTCTACTTCTTTTTGAAAAGGTGTAAAATGTGCTATTTACATGTTTTTGAAAAGGTGTAAAATGTGCTATTTACATGTTTTTGAAAAGGTGTAAAATGTGCTATTTACATGTTTTTGAAAAGGTGTAAAATGTTCTATTTACATGTTTTTGAAAAGGAATAAAATATCCTATTTACATGTTTTTGAAAAGGTGTAAAATGTGCTATTTACTTGTTTTTGAAAAGGTGTAAAATGTGCTATTTACATGTTTTTGAAAAGGTGTAAAATGTCCTATTTACATGTTTTTGAAAAGGTGTAAAATGTTCTATTTACTTGTTTTTGAAAAGGTGTAAAATGTTCTATTTACATGTTTTTGAAAAGGAATAAAATGTCCTATTTGCATGTTTTTGAAAAGGTGTAAAATGTCCTTTGTATATGTTTTCGAAAAGGTGTGAAATTTCCTATTTGCTCATTTTCAAAAATGTGAAAATTCTTTCGTTCTGTGGATTTGAAAAGATACAAAAAATACCCTATTAACATGCTTTTGAAAAGGTGCAAAACGGGATATTTGAGCCTTTTGAAAGTGACAGGTTGTGTTTTCATATATTTTGAGAATGCTGAAACCTCGAGAATATATAGTTTAGAAAAACTGCTGCTTTACTGAATCCTGAAAAAGGAGATAATGATGATTAAATATAAGTACGAGCGTATGGCAAAAATACGACACGCTCGTGCTATTGACACGAAAAGATCTTTTTTTGTCCTCGTGGGAAAATTTTAATTCCAATGTAAATTAATTATCCTGGCATCCTGCAAACCACAGCTCTGCTCTGGTGTAGAATTTTATTGATTAGTTTGTACATTATCAAAAAAAGGGGAAAATTCCTTAAGTCCTATTAATACATATTGGTTTCTCAAATCAACAAGAACCCTAAGAAGGACAAAATACCTAATTGCACTTTTTAAATTCCACTGTAGATAACTTACATGTACTTGTATATACTTACTACCTCAAAGCTTTTTGCCTTCTCGGTAATTACGCAATTTCCACAAAACTACAGCGCCCGAATGAGTTAGATATTTACACAAACGAAATTACATTTTGAATCCTTTTTAGGAGGAAATTTTCGGAATTTAGGAAACAATTAAAAGAGTATGTATACCTGCAGTTTGTGCAAGAATTTCCTGGTTTTTGACCACCATTAGTCTTCTTTTCGGAAATTTTACGCTCAACTAGCTATGCACTTCACGCTTTATGCTTACAATTAGTGTTCAAACAAGCCTAGAAAATTGCGTTAGTACAGCACGTGTAATTTGTACGCAGTCACAAAGGCCAAATTGAAGCATGTGTTCATAATTGATTCTGTACATTACATTGCTTGCTACCACAAAACGGAGGATGAATGGAGCTTTTGGTGCTTTATTTCGCTTTCAGTGGTTTGAGCAATTTGACAAATATTAAACCTGGTCTTTGGAAAATGAACGTATACAGAACACAAGGAATTACTTGCTGAGTCGTTGAAGTTGAGAGTAGTGTAAACTCTGTGTCGCTATCCCATGTCTGTACAGTAAATTAATCAGCTAAAATCCCTTTCGCCCTTGAAAAATACAAACAAATTCCATGAAATTCTATGAGCATTGCCAAACAATTCAGGCAAAACTACTGTGCCTAACTAGCTGGAAATTGTGTTTAGGAAAATCAGATTCAGAAATGGTGGGAGAATTTCCTTAAATTGTTTCGTAATAAGGCCAAAACAAGCCCTTACAATATTTTACACATTCATAAAACGACCGTAAAATGTTTTCTGCCTATGAAAATTAAACGTGCTCTAGCAGTTTTGCACTTTTTAAAACCTACGTTAGAGTGTTTTACTCATTTTGACGAGGATTACCATTTAATGTTTAAATTTTTCAAAAACGTGCATTTACCATATTGGCACTTTTTGAAGCACGAATTCCTAGTTTCCATATTTTTGCTACGTGTGTATTTCTCCATAATTACAACATTTTCGACTGTACTGTACACCGACACCGACAGAAAACGAACCAAGTGTGGCTTTAAAAATAATAGAAACAAATAAATGCCGTCTGAATCAAAAGACTTTTTGTAACTTGAGCCCGAACTTTACAATGCAACGTAAAGCCTAACAAATGAAAAGTCTCTTATTAATTCCAAACCAGCAACGTTTGTGTAGAGCAATTTACTAAATAATGACTTGCTTTTCCCCAGATTGATTGTTACTTGCACTTGAGCATCGTACAGTAGTGAGTTTGAATCCTAAAACGAAGGAAATCATTGAATCCAAATTTGTTTCCTCTGAAAAATCCAAATAAAAATGAAAAATGAGGGAGAAAGTGGGAGAAAGTCAAAGGGAGACAGGACGAGAAGGTCAAGTGATGATGATGGGACAGAAAAGAAAAAGAGATCTTCTAAAAATCTCCTCCCAACACCGAAGAGATCTACAGACTCAACTTCCCGCTTACGCCTCGGCGCCCTTCGTGGCGGCGTTTCGGACTTTTTTCGCAGAATCCATTGGCAGCCCAATAATCAAAAGCAAGATGAGAATTCAAATACCTCTCTAGATGCTAATCGATTGCCCAGAGCAAGTCGTCGAGTTCGGAAATTGGATGCAAGGTCAAAGGTTGGGATGGCAGCTGCAATGACAGGATCTAAAACAAAGGAAAATTATCATCTTGACGTGGCTGTGGACAAAGAGAAAGAAGAAGCCAAGCGGATGAAACGACGCCGACGGTCCTCTCGTACCAAAAAGAGACACAATTATGAGGAGAAAGGAGATGAGCGAGTTGTGGAGTATTTCCCGGGCCGGCATTTGGAAGAGCGTCAAGTTCGTCGAGAGCGTCAAGATCTCAAAGATCGGTCCTCTGAGGATGCATTTCAAAACTATTTCCCATACGGAGACATTGGATCCTCGGGTATTTGTGACAAAAAACAAGCGGATGCAACTAAGCTACATCAAAGAAGTAGCGAGGAATTTTGGGCCTCAACCGACAGGGAAAAAATTAGTGAAGGAGAAATCCCATATGTTTTGCCACAGAAACCTAGTGAGGGTGAAGTCACTCAGATTAAAAGAATTAGAAAAAGTCACCAAGACCAAGGTAAGGAACGTGCCTCAAAGTTTATGTTTTCTACTCTCTCTTATAGTTTACCAAAAAAATTAAAAATAAAGGTACAACCACATATGATACATCATTGGAAAGCCCTTGATGTGGAGATTCCAAAACCGAA
>JAQFZC010002228.1:0-24163 GCA_034695205.1 Dicyrtoma fusca | reverse complement strand
AGTTAGATCTCGACTCTCAGTTGGACTTCAACTCTCTCTCCGATAGTCTTGTCTCTCTCAACTTTCTCTGTCACTTTCTCTCTTCTGAAATTCTCTTCGAAATTATCTGAAATAAACTTACAAAATTCTTCAAAATATAAATTCTCTTTCTCCACCACGAAAATTTATTTCTCTCTCATTTCCAAATAACAGTAAGGAGCCCGATAATCACGTCCTTACTTACAGTACTAAGTACGTGCGCCGTGCGCCAGTCTAGCATTTAGATGTTGCAGAGTTTAAGGAATTGATGCTACACTCTCATTTTTTTGGGAAGGCCATTTCCGAGTTGTTGTTTTTTCAAGGTGGTAAATTTTTATGACATTTTATCAATAAAGAGCTACAGGGCATCCTACTGTTGAAATGAAATAATGGTGTTTTCCCATTTACAATGCTAATTATTTGGAAGGAAATATTTGTTGGCGGGAAACTGCCGGACCAAATTCCAAACTTATTGCACACGGAGTGCTTTAATGATAAGCAGTAATACTATAAAACATATTTCCATTGTTTTGAGATACTTTATTTTTTAAGGAAAAATGCTTCATTGCCACTAGCATAGGTAAAATCTGCAATGTGCATTGCGTCAAAAATCCAGTCCGCGTTTACAACCATTCTGTCGCAAGTCCCAAGGATCTTTTCAAAAACAAGTAAATAGTGCAATTAGCACCTTTTCAATAACGTGTAATGGGACATTTTCCACCTTTTGGACATGTAGTAAATAGGATATTATGCTCCGTTTCAAAGAGATGCGCATAAATAAACTTGTTTTCAAACAGGTGCAATATGTCCTTTTATATGTCATTAAATTGGTGCAAAATATCCTATTTGCATAATTTTGAAATGGTGCGATGCTTTGGCCTTGCGACAGAATGGTTTCAAGTAGGGACTGGACTTACGAGCCAACGAAGCACAATGTATCTTCATCCACGAAAGAGTAACTGTATATTTTTTTCCAAATTATTCAAATGCTTTGAAAATATAACTTGACATATAGCAACCCTTTGTTAATTCTCCACTGTTGCCCTCTACCTTGTTTCTTGTGGAAAATTCCAAGTTGTAATCGTAGTAGAGAGCCCAACAGAGAAGAGCAAGATAAAATCGTGGATTAGTAATTCTAATTATAGTAACTCTGAGTATTTTTTCTCTTACCGACACAAGAACAGCACTCGCTGTATAGGTAGCTGAGGCAATCAAAGCATTCCTTACAACATGAGCAGTTTCTTAGTTCACATTTACAGGACTGCGTAAGGGTACATTTGGACACAATGCTGGCACACACGGCTTCATTACAGCTGCTGACTATCTCAATACTTGTGGACAATAAAAATAATACTGTCACTGCACCACAAAGGAATCCGATCGTCACTGTATTTGCTTTTCCCATTTTCCACACTTGTGTATTATCTACAAATTCATCAAAATAAAAACAAAAATTATATAAACTTTTTTTAATTTTAATTTTGATCAGTTGGTGTGAGTAGTGATTTCCGCATCAAAAAATAAAAATGAAACTCCTAAGTAATTCCGACGCATTGTTCTTAAATCACTGCATTTATAAATTCAACTCGTATATTACTCAACACTGAATCAAGGACTTAATTTTTGGTTTCAAAGTTTTTTGGCTAGGAAATATATCGTCGTTTAAGAAGCAAAGTGAAGCATTTCCAATGTTAACTAAAAGCAAAGTGGTATACGTATATCCACTTACTATTTAAAGCAAAATGAAGCATATCCATGCATGTTACTTGGAAATGGATCTAGCTTTTAACAGGAAGTGAATATAGGTATATCGCTTTGCTTTTAGTTAAAATTGGATGTGCTTCATGTTGCTTTTTAAGTGACGATTGACGTATGTAAAAAATTTACATGCTACTCAAACACTATTTCATTTTAAGAGCTACAATTATGATTATACCTATAGAAGATCAAGGGCACAAAACATAAGCTATCTTAAAAACAAATGAATATGTATATAGCCACAACTGACTCAGAATGCTCCGTAGGGTAGGTGGGAGTAAATGTGATTTTCGACAAGTTTTGAATTAGATCTCTTGGAAACCTAAAAAGATATATATTTTTCTGACTCAAAAACACCTTTGTATGCACTAAATAATTCTATCGAACAGTTTATTAAAAAATAATTTCAAATTAGTCTACAAACCGACTACAAAAACTACATTTCAGTGAGTGAGTTCAACATACACGAAAATTATCGAATGGAACTAAAATGCGATAGGTTCACTGTTGACTGGAAAAAGTTTAGTGCAAACTAAATTTAACTACGAATAATCAAAATAAGCACAATTAATATTCTACTCATATACTTTACACAAGCTATTTTTGGCAAAACTCTAAGCCCATCAGGAAAGAGCCATTTTAGCATTACGGCAAACGGAGGGTTTTTTAACAAGGAACCCAGGTGTGGAACACGTTATTTATTTGGTCTGTATAACAAATACTGCCGAATAATACATTTACGTTTACCACTAGCCTGATTAGATAAGAAATAGTTTCCAGACAAAGTGGAATCCTTCTTCTACCTGCCAGTATACCCTCCAACCATTTTCTCGATATTTTTGTAAATAGCTACCTAAATCTGTGCAAAGGTTGAAACCACCTGATAATGACACGAAAAAAATGAGTAATAACGTTGGCAATTGCACATAAATTAAGGTAAAAAACGAGACCTATCACAATAATTAAGTGCCCTACCCTAAATTGGTGAGCATTTATAAAAACTTGCACACCTTAAATTACAATAATTACAAATAAAAATCGAACTTCTAGAATATTGCATGTATGTAGGAACGCAAGGATCACTTAACTAAAGTGAAATGGCTCCTAAAATAGTGTCCCTAACTCCCAAGATCCTAAACAATAACTTTTTTAAATTAAGAAAATAAACTTGAAGGACGAGATATTCAGATATTTGGACAATTTGAGTTTAAAGTCTGGTGGTTTTTCCAAAGTTTGAAAGCTTTCGTCTATTATTTACATGTAACATATCCCATGATATGTCAGTTAGACATAAGACACGCAACAAGCTGAGATTATTCTAGTACTTTTGTTATTATACATAGGTATTATTGATTATCACAAGTACTCACACATACCCAATGCAATCCCAGAAAAGCTGAAGACAGGTTTTGAGAGAAAATAAAAATACTTAAGTACCTTTTGTAATTATAACTTAGATCATACTTTTGTAGTAAATCGTACTCTTAACTTATATTGTGCCCTCACAACGTAGAATATTTGATTTTTCAACTGAAAGAACAACAACTCGTCTGACCAGGTGCTTTATTACTTCTTTTCTTTTATCAAGTTGCCAGAATAGCATGGCATTGACTGCACGACACGAACGCAGGTGTACTGTGTGTGTGTTGCATGCCATATAGCACAATAATGCCCACATAATGTATGTACCTACATACGTACATCCTACTGACATCTCATATAAGTAATGATATAACAGATATTCTAGTCAATATATACTATAACAACTATAAATACAAGGTCAAGTCAAGAGAAGATACCTACACAAGGAATTCACTAATAGTTGTGATGTTGCGAAGATGAAGAATGAAAGGATCATCTACGCCATTTCATGAGACTTAACTACAGGACGGTGACTCTTTCGATCCACAAAAATATACTTACTGCATAGGTAGTTTACCATTTCACTTAAAGCAGAATACTAACATTTCATTTCTTGAATTACCTACTTACAAATTATACTATTAGTTGTAAAGACGTACAAGAGCGGAAGTTATTATACTTTGAATTTTTCTTTAATTCTATTATTACCGCTATTACAGATAATAAAATCGTCAAGATTTGTTTCCATTTTAGAAAATACAAAGTTGAAAGAATTCATTTTTATCCAGATATATTAAATACACCTTCAGTTCCTAAAGGTTTACACGGACTTTCTTAGGAACCGTAAAAATCATGAGCTTTATTTTCAGATATGTACGTATGCCTATGTTAGAGCTTTGATATAGTAATAGTTATGACTGTAAGTAAATATGAAATATATTGATTTACAATTATTCATATTGCACCTATATAATTGTAAGACACAAAACAATAAAATGGATTGTATTTTTTCGTATGAATTGTAATATTTTCTTAGACAAAGTGAGGCTGTGACTTGAGATTGTGTGTCTTATCATTAGTCATAGTCATAAATCAGTATCAAATGAAATGATTTAGTAAAAATCGTATAAAAGAGTGCAGAGTTGCGTACTGAGTATAATAATATGGTATTTATTTTAAATAAATGATACTTGCAAATGTTATTTTTAATTGACTGATTTGAATGAACGAAAAATAAATTGAGAAAAACGTGTGAAGTACATATACGGCTATATGAACACGAAAGAAATGTGAAAAATCTTAAAAATCAGAATCAACTTTTTACTTCCGTCAAAGCGTGAGTTACCGCATAGTGCACTGACTAGTGAGTTTTCGATGCACATTACGAACGAAAGAAACCCACCAGCCAACGGTAGGATAGGACCAAAACAAACCTGTGAACGGAGTCAAGGTCAATCCTTGCCTTTCTTTATTTTACACCTCCGTAAATTGATTAGATCCGATTTATACTAATATAAGAGTTGTTAAATGGAGAGATTCGATTTAATTTTTTAAATGTTGTTGTAATAGTGATAGACGAGACATAATAATTATTGCACTCATGAACAGAAAGGATTGGGCTGTAGCTCTGCAGTACGAAGGTACTGTGATATATAGTACGAATATATGTATGTATCTAGCAGCAAAAGAGAATATCCCTATGTACTGCTACTGATAATCTTAGACTTGTGAAATTGCCCCGTTTTTTTATGAATTGGACAAAGTCGCTCTCAAAACTAAACAATTAAAAAAAAAATAATTAGTACCGCTCACCTGAGATCCTGGATATTTTGAAAGAGTTGTCTGGACTTAGCCAACGTCTCACCAAGAACAACAATTTCTCGTCAATTGACAATGGGTCACTGTCAAGGACTACTTTCCGTTCTTTCTTCCCAACAATCGCGACTTCTCAAGTCTACAGCTTCTTCAACTCCATCAACTAAGCTCATCCTTCCCAATTACGACCCCCTAGTCTTGGGCTTCCTTCAACCGCCACTTTCAAAGTTTCCATTTCCACCATTTCCATTCACTTATCACTATTATACCTACCTGTAATTACTGAACCTCAACAGAGGTTGTAAAATGCAGAAGATGCAGTATTGCTTTTCTTTCCATGCATACTCGTCAAGTATGTATGTATGTCTTAGATGCATCAGTGGACTCCCTACAGCACAAGTACAGTACCTATGTATGTTCTTCTGCTTCTTCAGCGGACCACCCAAAGTCCAGTATGTGGAAATGTTTTCTACAGGCACTAGGCAAGAGCCATTTAAGGAATGTTTGACCTTTTTTTAAATGGGCAATTTCTATCTTGCATTTTTTTTTAAACGTTGCCAAATTATTGCCAACAAAAGATGCAGAAAAGGCTCATGGGACTTTGTCGAAATCTCCCTTGAACTTTGACCATGGCCCATGGCAGTTTTACTTACTGAAATTAATTAATATTTCTTCTTTCAAATTGTTTTTCAATTCGGCTTATGGATGCGGGTTTTCGTACAAACTACTAAAATGCTTAACTAAAACAAAACAGTATAATATGTTCAATGAAATTACTTGCTCTTAGCCCTTGAATGTGTTCGTGAGACACATATTTTTGGATTATCTCCTTCCAGAAGTTTCCATGGAATTTAACTCGAAAATGTCGACAAATGTAGAAACCCATTCAGGTACATAATATTAATATAGTATGTAGACGGTGAATTTCTACTGTACTATTTTTATTTCTGCCAATCTGAATATAAGTTTTGTATTACGTAGGTGCTAATTTAAGGATATTTGGTCGGACATTCCAGGATGCCATTTGTTTGAAATTTTCAGTGTATTTGTACCGTAAAAAACCGTACAACTGTATACATAGTCAAATGGGAAACGGAAAATCCGTTAAAAATAATTTTACGCATGTTAAAACATCAATCTCCCATGCACTGATCCCGACATTTGCTTGCAATTGTACAATGTTTTACGCTGTGCATTTCTGTACACTGGACTCAGTCGACTAGGCCGGAATACTCTAGTAAATGGAAGTCAGAGGTTAAAGGTCAATGTCATTTACGTACAAATTAATGGTGGATAACCAGGGCGCAGCTCTCACTCGTCAGAGCGCAATTAAAGAGGCACAATAAAAGTCGGGAGGAAAATTGAAAGCACATTCTTTTTGACGAAATATTCAATGAGCGTAAGTAGGTTTTTAACTAAAATGTGAATTTAACGAGCATGGGCTCCATTGCCACAAATGCGGTACACCGTAGTGGTGGCGCATATGGTACGTTTAGTAACAATTTTCCCCCTCAGAGTAAACATTTGTATATTTTCTCAATGGTTAACCTGCGTATTTTTTTTAAATTAAAGGTCAGGCGAGTTCAGAACGATGTTTTTTAAAAGGGGAATAATTTTTAAGATTCTTTTTGAAATTATGGGGAAAGTATGAATGCAGCTAAAAATTTTCTATTGGGGGATTTTTTAAGAACTAAATGTAGATGTTAGATGCTTACTTATGCGAAAACATAAAAAATAATATAACCTCGACATGAAATTAAGAAAAATACTGATTACAGTTTTACCTATATTATATTTAGGCAGCATGTTATGTAAGTAGATAGGTACATTATATTCACTGCAAACATGTTTTTATTTTTTACTAACAGCAGTTTTACTGTTTTAGTACATCCAGTACTTATCCTCAACATTTATTAGATTGTTGTTATGTTAATAAATTAGTAAACAAATTATCCACGTATATTTTGAAGAGCAGCAGCAGAAAACTAACTCGTTTCATAGACAAAATCTTACTACTTCCATAAGTAATACATACAAGTTTTCTGAAGTTTACTATAATAAATCTCTATCTCTTGTAAACCCTCTACGCCGTATCTGCAATCTGGTAAATGAAGAAATTAGATCAAGTGCTACGTCATCTGAACATCTTGAAGTTGGCTTTGGCTGCCTTCCTAAATCACGAAAACTGCGGTATTAGTTACATCACATTGTACGAACTTGGTGCGTAGGCACACTATGCATTGTGTACTGTAATACATAGCAAACATCCACGCTTATATCAGCAGGATATTGCAACCTTCATAGTTCACTATTAAGAATAGTGAGTGAGGAAGAAGAATAAAATCGAATCAATGAAGTCAATAGTAGACTAGACAGAACTACAAGAGTGCTACAAAAATTGATATATCATGACTTATAACAGAAGGAAAAGAGTTCTACTGCTGAATTTCAATTCTTATAATAACTACAGTCTCGCACAAAATCATAGGAAATGAAGCCTGAGCAAACGCACAACGTGGGGGGGGGGCGTACATGTACACTGAGTCGCCCCACGGGCTCCCAAGACGCACATGCTTCATTTCCAATGATATTTTGGTAAAGTGTACAGAATTTCAACAGCCAATAAATATTATAAAATATATCTACACAGACTACAACCTTTAATACATTGTATACTAAATGAAAAATAAAACCTACTGCACTGGTGGATTGTCATCTTTGGGTTGTTCAGTTGAATCTGCTGAAGGCAGTGGGGGCGGGTTACCAGCTTCGTTATTGACTTCTGCCTCAAACTCTTCCGGACCGATCAGTCGTTTCTTTCCGTACGGAGGTGGCCCAATTATTGCTTCAACATCTTGATAGTTCAATGTCTCTTTCTTCAACAACTCAAGTGCCAGCTAAATAAACAGAGACAACTCATTCAGAAAGTTTCACCCCCAGTATTCTCATAAAATGTTGTGTGGATTGGAAAATTTCAAAACAAAGTTTAATAAAATTAAGAGTGGGACTTAATGAATGGTGAACATTCTTAGAACACATTTCAAATACTATTTCTATTGCTTAAATCTGCTACATACACGTCCTAAAAATTAGGAACTGTAGAATCAAGCTAAGAAAAATGTAGATAGTATAGATAGTATATATTGAACATTCCTGCTCAGCAATAATAATTAAAGTTTTACACATAAAGCATTTTAAAATTTTAAATATAGCCTTGCCATTCAGATTAACAAACTTGTCAGGGTTTTGTAGCTTATTCGTACCAACTTTAACATGCACGTATGCACTAGGCCAAATACGTTACCTTTTCAAGTTTATCTTTATGCAGTGTAAGTACTTCTTCTGTCTTTAAATATGCTTGGGCAACCAGTCGTCTTGCTTCTTGATCCATCAAGCCTGAGAATCTTTTACTGAAAGGTTTTTTAGTTCCAGTCGAGGTTTCTTGATCGTCAAAGGAGACTAAGCCCACTTTCTCATTCATACCATACTGCCGGACTTGAGCATATGCAATTTTCGTTACTTTTTCTAGGTCATTCTGTGCTCCAGTGGTGACACGATTAAATGTTAACGACTCGGCAACGCGGCCTCCAAGTGCCATACACATTCGTTCGAACAACTAGAAAATTAAAACAAAACAAAATTGCTTAGGCCGGTGTCAATCAGTAGTCGACATGTGTTGGCAATAATTTGTTTTTCAATATTATTATATCGTCTTTGCGTGTGGACTCACTTCTTCCGTTGAGTACAATTTCTGATCTGATGGAAGGTAGGAGGCAAATCCAAGGGCGTGATTTGTTCGAGGAACAATGGTGACCTTAAGTAGGGCATCGGTTGTTTTCAGCATCCATGCTACGAGGGCATGCCCACACTCATGATACGCTACAACAGTTCTTTCTTGAGGTGACATAACCTTTGTACGCTTCTCCGTACCACCGACAACACGTTCAACTGCATATTCCAAATCCGCTGTTCCTACAAACTTTTTACATTCTCGAGCAGCGTGGAGAGCAGCTTCGTTACACACGTTCGCAATATCAGCACCTGAACATATAATACAATGAGAAATTTTTTAAGCAAGAAAATTCGTATCGTACCTATTAACACAATCTCCGCAACATAATTTGACTACTAATCGGCTAATGTAAAATAATTCCAGTATTGTGGTTTACCACTAAATCCAGGAGTAAGTTGAGCCATCCTTCTCGAGTAAGTATTAGCAACGAAATCAAGGCGGATACATTTCATGTGCTGCTCAAAAATTTCCTTCCTTTCCTCCAAATTGGGTAAATCTATTAAAATATGGCGATCAAATCGACCTGGACGAAGTAAGGCCTAAAAGCGAAGTACAATAAAAAAGTTGCTTTTATAAAATAGGATTTTTTTAAAACCTTTACTTCACTATTTTTGCACTTTTTAGGTCTTTCAAGAGTTACCCTATCAAGTACGTCCGGACGATTAGTCGATGCCAGTAACAAAACGCCGTCTTTACTACCAATGCCATCCATTTCAACAAGTAGCTGATTTAATGTTTGTTCTAATTCTCCGCCAGACCCATCACCACCGGCACCACTACCCGCACTGCTCGCACCACTTCTTTTGCGACCAATGGCATCAATTTCATCGATATAAATTATACATGGCACTCTTTTCTTCGCTTCTTTAAATAAATCCCTGATAATTAAAATCAAATGTGTTAAAAGAATCTATACTTACAACTAATTACATACAGCTAGTTTGAAGCAGCATTCAAACCAATGAATGCATTTAAAAGTTACATATCTCACCTAACTCTAGCTGCACCAAGTCCACCAATCATTTCAATAAATTCTGACCCATTCATTGATAGAAAAGGACATCCAGCTTCAGTGGCAACTGCTTTAGCTAACATTGTTTTACCGCAGCCGGGAGGTCCAAGTAGTAAAGCTCCTCGGGGAACCTGTCCAGTTAATACAACAATGTAGTGCATATCAGTTCAAGAGTTCAAAGGAAAATGCATGTCTACGTATTTAAGTACATTCACTGATGCCATTAAATTACAAACCTTAGCTCCAAGACTTTTATAAAAATCTGGTCGTTTCAAATAGTCTACGAATTCCATAACTTCTTGTTTAGCTTCTTTCAATCCTGCCACATCATCAAATCGAACGCCTTTACCAGCAGTTTTTGGATCAACTAAAGTAAACTTGGCTTTCCCCATTTGCATCTACAAATCATAAACAACACTCAAAGAATTATCTACTACTGCAAAACTCCAAAAACACAAAATAAAAAAAATTTCAGTTCTAGAATTGCAATGAATATTTACAAGATTGGATAAACTTACAAAAGGATTCATGCTGATAGGACTTTTGAATGCTTTGGATTTTGAAAGCAATGCAAATAAAATAACGGCAATAACTAATGAAACCAAAAGTTTCGCGGCGACATCCGAATTTCTTTCGTATATAACGGGAACACGACTTTCTGGACGTATTCCTAATCTATCTTCTGCTTCACGTAATTTTCCTTCGAACTTACTGATGTCTGCAATATTCATGTGATACGTTTTGTGCTCAATCTGAAATAAGTACACATTTGAAAATCAAGACAAATCGAAACATATGTCAGTTTACAATTGCAGCTGCAATGTAAAAAAAATCAGTAACTTACCCGACGATTTTTTACTACTGCGCCATCATGTAACACTATAGTGACTAATTCATGATCCGGTCGAACAATAATTTCTTCTACCTCCCCTTTGGCTAGCATGTGAAATACAAACTCGTTCCATGACACCCAGCGCACAACCTTTAATGAAATAAAAACACAATACAGTACCTACTTAAGGCACAAATGACTGGATTTGCATTTCCTTTCGCAAAACCTATACCAGGTGTAATTATTTTAAATAATAAATATATGAATAATACTAGCCATCTTTTAAAGCCTATCTTTTCGAATCTTGAACATCAAATATTCATTAAATTACCTCTGGCTGATTTGAGCCCGGAAAGACCAGGGAGATTATAGCAATAAACCTGTACAAACAGTAAATAGTAGCCAGTTTTTAATACCGTCATATGATAAAAATCTAAAATAAGTAGGTATGCGATGCCCTAACTGCGATCGAGCTTTCTAAATACAATCCCCCATTTTTCTCAAGTCTTAAAAGTCAACGTAAATTGAAAGGACCTATGAAAGAATCTTCGAGCACTAGATTTTTAATAGTAGATAATTGGGTTCGATTTTGATTGATCTTTGACAGTGGAGAAAAAGGGGAGTTCATATTTAGAACAGCCGGTCACAAGTAGGACATCGCACCCTACCTACTAAAATATACAAATAAATTAAACTAAAGTTTAATACAAACACTATAGGTAATTATAATTGATCATTACATGTAAGCTGTGATCATCCACAAAAAGGCTTTAACAAGAAGGGACGATATTTTGTCCTCGTCCTTTTCATTCTCCTTTTTATCTTTATCTTTATCCTCATTATTATTCCCACTTGATTGTTTTTCTTGGAGATGAATAGCTGATGTATGCAACCGGCAAATCTGCTGACCAGTTCGGATTAATTCTTGTGACTACAATTACGCAATATATTCATAGTTATTATTAGCAGAACTTTACAATAATCACAAATATGTACAAACAACTTTCTACTGCATCTCATTTAATCATTATGAAAGACATTATCATTGACTGATAGCTGCGTCTTGTTTTACAAAACAAAAATACAAAAACTGCATTCCAAAATTTTACAAACTTAACTCGTAGCTATCCAAAAGTTGGAACAATTTAGTAATTGCATTTGGTAAGTACCTGATTGATTAGTAAAGTTAGGTAGTATCCACTCAAAGTGGCATAATTACCCAATAACTCAAATTACTCAAAACTTACCCACCCAACAATGAACAAGCTAAAAGAATACAAAATCGCAAATACCGAATATTTATCTTTCATCTTTTAGTTAAAAAAAACATTGCACATGATGCAACACCATAATTTTCATGTGATGATACATCATGCATAGGTCACAGGTGAGAACCACCGACATTTTTAAAATTCGGTGTTTTGTTTTCAGTCATCAGTAGAAATTAAGTAATTACGTAAAAAACTCTCAAAATTACTGATTAAATACATGACCGTGCCAATTATTTAAGATAATTTTTCCATCCATCATCCATAATATAATGACACATACAATATACAATGCATAAAATGACCCAGTTGTAGAATTCCTAAATGGCATAATAGGACTTTGTTTTTTAAGTATGTAATTATAATTTAGAAGTATTGCTTAATTGCTTTAATTGAATTTAATTACAATAAATGTAATTCTTAGTGAAATGAAGAAATTAATATTTTAATATTGGGTGAACCTGTCGTTGAAGAGTTTGAAAGTGGCGGGGGTTTGGGAAGCCATGACGAGGGGGTCGTGTGGGAAGGCCGAGCCTATTTGTTGGAGTTGTTGATGTGGAGGAAGCTGTTGTTCGGAAACTAGTCCTTGACAGTGACCCATTGTCAATTGACGAGAAATTGTTCTTGGTCAGACGTTGGGTGAGTCCAGTCAACTCTTTCAAAATATCCAAGATCTCAGGTAGTGGTACTAGTTGTTGTTGAATCTTCTTTAGTTTTGAGAGCGACATTTTTTTTCTTGTTAGATATTTTGTTGTTCCCTTTTTTCAAATAAATCAGAATCAGTCCCACAAATTTGGTGTTCTCACCGTCGTGTCGTGTCACAAAAGAACACACAAAAGTCCAAATCCTAAAAGTATCAATACTCTAAAAAATAGTTGTATTCCTTATTTTTTTTTCGTGTACTGTTCACTCGGTTCGGTATAATACTCTCGTTTAACATTTATAATCGTCGTATTCGTAATGAAATCGTAAATTTCGTCTCCGTCTCACACTCGCAGTTCACATTCACACTGCACTGCCGAGCCGAGCTACGTACTCATTCTTCAGTTTCTGTTTCTCTCTCTGTGTGTGTGTGTATACTAAGTATTATAAATAAATATAATAATAAAATTATTATTATTCTAATGTTACATGGAAATTAAAATCTAAATAATTGAAACGGACTCTCTTGTTTCTTTCCGTCCTTTATAATATTTGCTTCAGTATTGAATTCTCGAAGGGGAAAAAAAAAGGGAGACAGACTATAAAGGCAAGGATTGACTCCGTTCAGGTTTGTTTTGGTCCTATCGTTGGTTGGTTGGTTTCTGGTTGGTTTCGTAATGCATATCGAAAAGGCAATGCACTATGCAGGAGCTGACGCGTCGCAGTACGGAAGTAAAGTTGATCATTCTATGGTAAATATTCACTACTCGTTCTTGTTCGTAACACAAATTTTGATGTCAAAATTTATTTTTCAATCATTTGTTCTTCTTTTTTTTTATATATGTAATTGTAATTTTTTTTATTTTATTTTTTTACAAAAATCATTCATTTCAAAAATGTATACTCAACTCAGCAAATTATGATTTAAGTCTCACACTATTTTGTTTTTTTTTGTACTCTTACATCTTACAACTTACTTACAACTTACCTATGACTTAGGTTTAGGTATTTTATTTTATTTGGTTAATTTAGGATTTACTTATTATGACTTTACGATAATAAGGTCACACACACACACATACACACCAAATCACGTCACAAAAGTTTACTAAAAAAATAACATGTACAAAATCATGATTTATTCTAATGAGAACAATGTAAATGATAGCAGGCAGTAGGCACAGTCAACAGTATGGCCATCATTATTGTTTTATTGTGCTTTTTAGTTCTCAAGTTGAATGACCTCTCAGTAATGTCATGTATGGGTCATTCGTATATACATACATGTGTAAATGTCACTATCAACTATTGATTATTTTATTTTAGTTCATACGATGTTAAGACATTTACTTTATTCTATTATTTAGTAATTTTTTAAAGCCATTTTTTATTTTCGTTTTTTTTTATATTTTGCCTAGAGGTTATTTTGGCTTTCAACTTTTGAAGTGTATTTGAATTACAGTTATGAGAGGATAATGGGCTTTTCTGTGAATTTATGAAATTGTAAATCTTTTATTTTCCCCCTTTGACCAAGCTCAACCTTACCTTTGCATTTTTGATTTTTCTGTGGCTAAAAAATTGAATTTTGATTTTCAGTTTATTAAATTAGAGAGCCATTTTTAATTGGATTTCATGTTTTTGTTGGTTATCAGACGGTACAGTATTTACCTAGTAGGTAGTTGTGACTTATGATTAGTGTTGTTGTTGTTGTACTCAAATTGTGTATTATAGTGTATATTACTTATTTACGTTATTACTGTATATTTTCTAAATTATTGTAATATTTATTACATTACTCCAAAGCTGACAGAAAAAAGACTCAGAATTCAGAAATGATTCTTGTAATGTTGTAATTACCTAACTGTACACACGTTTATTTAATTCTGCACTGACTGTATCCGCTCAGTTTTGATGTAAAATCTTTGTCATTTATTTTAACTGAGTTTTTATCCCTGACTGTAGTAAAAATTATATTGAAAAATTAGGAGCGCCCCAAATCAGTTATCCACTCACGTGTTGACTATGACTTCAAAATGTTTACTATAATTTTTTAAAGCATTTTAATTTTTAATGCAACCATTGATATTGATTGAAAACAGAATGACCAACGTCGCTTGTGCATTTTGCATGTTTTTACTTGAGCATGAGAAATTCGTTGCATGAATGACTGGAAAGCAGTGCAAACACTAATTATATTGAATTTTATTGTATTTTGTAATTTGCTTAATGTGCATGCCAAAGCAAAGTTGCTAGTTGATGAGTTAGTATTTTAGCACTATTTCTGCCGCAGTTTCATAATTTTAGCTTAGTTAGTTGTATGTAAATTGTAAAAATGTTGATCGTGTCAGCTGCATTATTGCGTTATTTAAACGTGATCATGAATCACGCAACATTGCATTGCTAGTTGCTTTTGCAATGTAATATGCAGTAATGTGAATAGCAAACATACTGCCCTGTATTAACCTCTGTAAATATACGCAGCTATTAATTTTATTTATTGTCAGTATTGCTTTGAATGTAGTTGTAACTTGTAACTTTCATAATGACGGTTCATATCATCGTGATAAGTGCTGGATTTCCATTTCTTCTCCCGTCTTCACGTCAATACGTTTGTGTTTGCTTCAATACAAAAATCTTAAACTAGGATGACTGTTTGAATTGTGTTCTACTATGGACTCTCTCAGCATTTGGTCTAATCAGATTCGATTTCACTGAATCATTAAAATAAATACTAAAATTAGTTAGGTAATCTAAATCTAAATTTTGCTGAACTTGATTTAGAACACTTAGAATTTTTTGCTGTGCTGTTTTAGTAGTTTTAGAGCTTTGATTGTTTAAATTTAAGTCTAATTGAGGAATCAAAAGAACAAATGTCACCATTCCAATCTGATAATCCGATTTGTTTTGTGGGTCAGGTGTCACATCACTGAAAGTATAAAATGAACTTACCTACTAACAAATTAATATTTGTCAATTTCACTGGTATGTTTTGTTGTATTTGTATTTCCCATTACCTCCCACGTTAATGCAGCCTAATCTTACTAGTTAGTTATGGATTTTTCTAAAGGGCATCACGATGCAATTATTTTTGTCTGTAATGGTGGTAAAAAATATAGACGTATAAGTATAACCCATGCTGCTCCAGTGCATGTTGGGCCGAAAATATGTTTAAAAACATTCTGTCATTGACACCGATGGATCAGTTAGTATAGAAACCTAAATAAGTCATATTTTTGGTTCGCGTAATTCTAATCGTACCGTATCATAAATCGTAAATTCGTAAGACGTAATATGAGAATGCGCTTGCTTGCTGCGAACTTTTGTCAGTCCGTTTGTATGTACCACGGTAATTAATTAATTCAGATTCAAGGACTCTACGCTCGTAGTATCTCCAGTTTAAATTCCTATAGTATGGTTATATTGTATAGTTTACAGTAGTTAATTTTGTGTAGGAATTCTTGATTGTAATTGTAATGTTTGTGACGTTATCCTGTAAATATTTGTACTTATAAAAACTAGGTATATATTTTATCTACGTACGTACGTACTATGCATCTTACATAGCTTTTGAATTCCCTGTTGCGTATGCATTACCAATCTTTCTATTCATTTCATTCCATTCTAAATATCTCAGCCTTCAATTTGAGCTATTAAATCTTCATCGTCATACACGCAGGAACATTAAATTTTATTTTTATGTATTTATAACACCATTTTTTAATACTAAACAGTGTAAATACATAAGTATATTCAGATATCATCTTATACATACATAGTTTTATGCGTATTATACTGAACTTTAATTACAAGTATAACATTTTTATGCTCTAAGTAGCTTGATTCATGAATTGCAGCTGTAATTAATCAGTAAAATGTATTACGGAATTCTTTTCAGATGTGCATGAAATAATAATGGATGCTTCATCTAAACCAGGAGAGAGCACAGAGTCTCTACCATCATCTCGTTCAGGTTCAGAAATACAGTCAGCTGATTCACAATCGCAACAAAAATCAACAACACCCCTTCAACAGCAGCAAGAGCGTCATTTACTTCAAGCATCAAGTCTAGCCACATCAGCCGCGTCTTCGTCAGCGTCGTCCTCTGGAATTTTAATTGGCTCCAGTCATTTGTCTGGAATCGGTGGAGCATCAACAGCCTCAGCAGCAACTCCTGCCAAGCATACAGTTACCCCAAAGTTGTCACTTTCAGCCTCCTCCTCGTCCTCATCAGTTCAGGATGTAATACCAACTTCGTCTTCAAGTCTAGCATCCAGTAATAATAAATCGTCAGCGTCAGTCTTGCCCACATCAAGTACAGCATCCCCAAAGAAGAGCACTGAAGAGTCCTCAGTGTCCACATCCATTCTAATTTCCACCTCCAATTCACAGTTTTCAAATAATCCTTCAGTTTCAAAACAAGATTCGTCTGATATCAACAAATCTAGTGTCACCCACACGTTGCTCAGTTCCAATAAAAATATTTCTGGTGGAACAATTTTGTCTTTGTCAAGTGCATCAATTTCAACTTCGTCACCAAATATTTCTTCGTCTTCGACAAATTCTACGCTAACTTTGTCCAATTCTTCTGCTTCTGGAAGTAGCAATAGCAGCAGTGGTGTCAGTGGTAGTGGAACAGCTATTGGTATCGGAATGAAGCGACCACCGTCCGACGCACTTCCCAGTTCTACTAGCCAGTCCCAAAGTGGACAGCAGCAGCAGCAACAGCAACAGTCTGGACCTTCGGATCATGTAGATTCGGATAGTAGCAGTGGAGATCCGAAAAGGAAAAAAATGAGGAAGGAAGCTGCCAAGAGTGAGCCAATGGAAACCTCAACATCAAGTTCTTCCAGCATACCTGGTGGGTCTGCAGCGTCTACTACTTCTCCAGCACCGTCATCAAGTAGTACCAGCGGAGTTGGTGGTAACAATGGGAGAACTGGTCGCGGTCAAGGTGGAAATAAACACCAACAAGGCAAATCAACAACTTTGTCCTCTTCGTCAGTATCCGGATCCGCGTCTTCGGGTGGAAAGGGAAACGACAAGCCTTCTACATCCGCAAACCCAACTTCTGTTGGCGCTGGAGGTGCCTCAGGGAATTCGGCATTAAATCAGCTTGGGTCCAACGTTGGACAGGACAGTGGTGTTGGCCCTAGTGGCTCTAATACCATCGCGCCTTCAGGTATGCAGGGAAGCAGTAATACCAGTGCAAGTGGAATCGCACCGTCTGGCCAAGTTCAGCATGTGGATCAGTCCGAAAGCTCTTCAAACAAGGGAGATGAGTCGGCTGCTCCTTCTGGGGCGTTTCTAGCTAGTCGGGGTAAGCAGATGGAACCTGGATCCTCATCGAATCTTGCTGGAACAGCGATGGGCGGTGGTAGTAATAGCGCTGGTGGTAGTTCCAGTAATACTTCAACAACTGGAGGACCTGGTTCGTTGTCCGCGAGTGGAGGTAGTGGTGGCCCCAAGGTTCCACCTATTAAAATCGTACTTCAGTCTCACGGCCATGGAAATGTAAATGCTGGACATGGACTTGGTTCGTCTTCAAATTTAAGTGGCAGTACTTTGGAGTCAGATAGTGCGAATTCGGCTCAGCATGCGAGTAACACTGGGTTCCCTTACGTGGTGTCTTCCACGACGGATACTTCGAATGCCTTCAATACAAGTTCGTCAAGTGTGACTCCCACTACTAGCACAGCTATAGGGCAGGGACAACAACAACAAGGACCTGGGAATAGCTCTTTGTCCGCATCAGGCAATAGTGGTGGCAGCGGCAGTACTGGTAGTATTGCTCATTCAAACGAAAGTGGCTCCCATTCAACCCCTGGAGGAGCTCCACAACCTGGAAATGTGAGCAATAGTAATTCCATGCCGGTGTCTTCAACATCGAGTGCCACAGCATCTCAGGATATTTCGAGTACCGACCAACAGCAAGGAATCGCTCACTCTACATCATCCACTTCCGGCACCACGCAGTCGGATCCAACAACTTCTCATAGCAGTACTGCCTCTGTCAGCTCGTCATCCGTTTCTAATTCTGGCATAGGCACCGGTGGCAGCGTCCCTTTCTCTGGCCCAAGTTCATCTACGGCAAATATTGCCACCACTGCAGCATCTCTGACTACAACTCCACAGTCGTCCACGCTGAGTTCGCTCAGTGGTAGTCTTAACACAACCAACAGCATTCAGAATTCTTCATCAGGTTCCAACTCATCTGATCGTGATAAAGAGAAACTCACAACAAGCTATGAAAGACTTAACAAAGAATCTCTTGGAGGTTCGTCTGGGAGTCAGTCCATGTCTGGTGCCGGTGGTATGAAGGAAGGGATGAGCACCAACATTGGTGGACCGAAAGGAAGTCATAGTAGCAACAGTTATCAAGCAGGCTCTTCAAGTCTGCTGTCCTCAATGACATCAAGTACTCTATCGGCAAATAGAGGCGAAGGGAATATGGGAGGAATGCTGGGGGGCTTTATGGATGATAAGGAGAAGGAGAAGCCTCAGCGGGTGACGCGGAGCTCACATCGTAATATGGCACATAATATTACGGGCGGCGGCTCTGGTTCTGGTGGTGGTGCAGCTGAACGAGAAAGACCCGAAAGACCCGAAAGAACGGAGAGAACGGAACGAACTGAAAGAAGTACTAATGCTGTTAGTTGTAGTATTACTTCTTCAGGTGTTACGCCGAATTCTCCTCCAGGAACAAGTAGTTCTCCCAAAAATAGTAATTGTCCGTCACCCAACCAACAGGAAAATGCGGGTCAGGCCACGCCAGAGTCCTCAGCAGTTCAAGTAATTAAGCATTTAATCATCATTAGTGTGTTCTTTGGAAGTAATGTACATACATGTTGGTTTTTATATAAATTTAATCATCCAATTGTTTTATCCAGCAGAGTAAAGTAGAAGCCCCCGAAAAAATGGAATTGGGGGAAAGTTCCAACGTGGATCTTCACCCTCGTAAAAGAAAAATAAAACCAAAGGAAACACCACCTGCGCCAACTTCCAGCTCCAGCAGCACTTCAGGAGAAGCTAATGACGTTGCACAAAATCAGACTTCTAACCAAGGACATGATCAACCTATTCTTAATTGCTTTGAAATGTTTTTGAATATTAGGAAACAGGTATACAGTTTCTTCGATTATACTCTCTTTCGACAAAATTATTGTTTCAAATTATGTATCTATTTTGACTAGTGATAATATATTATGCTAACGTAATCAATGCTAATCATTATGCCGGCATCGGGTTTTATATAATAATAATTTACTTTTCAATATCGTTTAAGATTGAGCGCCGTCGTAAAAACCTTTTTCCTGTGACACCAAAGCCACCCCAAGGATTTAAAGACTATTTAATGAATCGAGGAACCTATGTTTTAGCAAGTAATGCTAAATCACGATTGGCAGTGCCGATATTGAATCCACCCTCCAGCTTACAAACTCAAATGAAGGAAACATTCATCGAGCAGGAAAAGGAGAGGCACAAGTTAAGAATTCAACATTTGGTTGAGAAAGAAAAACTTGTACTGTCCGTCGAACAAGAGATCCTTCGAGTGCATGGCAGGGCTGCACGTGCTTTATCTAATCAAGCTCTTCCATTTTCCGTGTGTACCATACTTAAAGATCAGGAGGTAGTACAAGTTAATTTTTTGTTTGCTACATTATCCACATTTAAAACTGGTATCATTTAGGTCACACATACAGTAAAAAAAATGAGGATTGCTGCTTAAATGTCTGTAAAATGACTATTTCTTTAGGTTTACAATTTACTTACCCCTGAACAAGAAGAAAAGGATCGTAATGCCAGATCGAGGTACAATGGTAGGCTGTTTTTAAGCTGGCTCCAAGATGTGGATGATAAATGGGACAAAATTAAGGTATGTATTACCAAAGGGATTAAAACATTTCAAAAATTTTAAACACATACGTTATGCGTATGTAATTTGAAAATTCGTACTAGCCAATTTCCTCTTCTCCAAGTTAAGTATTCGTTTTAACCCGTCGGACACTACTGTAACGGTCTTTTTTCAATGATTGTAATAGGAATCGATGCTTTTGAGACATCACAATGAAGCAGAGTCCTTACATGCTGTGCAGAAAATGGATTGGGAATGGAAGCTGAAAGAAGTTGGACTTTGTGAGCCGAAAGCTGCACCCAATATCGATGATTTGCAAGTTCCAATGGTCCATGTCTCGGATGATTTTGACCTTCTCCCAGCTTAGACGAATTCGTACGATATTATGAGTAGATTATTTATGCCTCATCAGTTTCAGCTGCTACAAATCTCATACATACGCAGTTAGGGGAATGGGATTTACAGTTCAGGTTTCCATTTTCGTTGTACATTTCAGTTAGAATTTTATAGATAGTTATCTACCTAATATTATTATGTTGCATCCAGATTTTCCAGATGACATATTATACCGGATGATTTTTTCTTGTGAAAACAAACCAATCAATACTTTCTGCTTAAAACAGTTCTAGGTATTTAGATAAGTATATCTATACATGTAAATTAATGTCTGCACATCTTTTATGTCGTATTGTTTTCTACGTGTCATTCCACCTGTTGATTTTGTTTTATTTAAAATATATGGTACATAATTGTTACAGACTGCACATTGTCGTATACTCGTTGGCTTATTGTGTATTTCTGGGAGGAAAAATTGTTTGTAAATTAAAGTTCATCGTTATTCATTTATTATTGGGAGTTCACTCGAGGTTAGATTAAAGGAATTCTACGTACTGCAGGTGGATGATTATATCATGTATATGTAAACTAAGGAGGTAGCTGTAGATTTTTTGCATAATTTGCATGTACATAATTTATTAGTACATTTTGATGCTGGTTGCACGGTGTACTTGTAGTCTTAATCGTGCCTGTGAAAATCATGTGGAGAAGTCCTAACAGAAACACTGGTTGAGACAGAATGTTTTGCATAAATTTAAAACGTACTTATAAGCACATTAAATCTACATTATTGTAAACCTGGCTATTTAAATGGAAAGTACATAAAATACATAATTTGAAAAGTTTAAGGCTTAATCTTATATAAGCTAGCTTATGCGAGTTTTAATGTATAATTCCTTTTACTTGTCAGTGATTGTGTAATTTACACAGAAAATAAAAACTATCGAATTTAAATACAATGCCTGTGGTCCAAAATTCTAATGTTAAGTATTATGTAAAATGTGAAAATTAAAATTAGATAAGCTCTTAAAAAATTATAATATTAAACGTTACAACTTAAAAAGCATCAAAAGGTTCTTTATAATACAGAAAAATGAATAAAATAGTCACTTTCAAAAACAGGGATCTACTTCGTTTTATTCATATTGTTGCCTAGTTTATTAAATTGTGCATGAATGGATTCAGTACGTCTAGAATAGCATTCCGCGTTTACTTCAGTAATTGTTCCTTTCTCAATGCATGCTGAATTTTACTTTTTATGGTTCTGTTAATTCTGGAAATTGGAAACCCGTTCAAGTGGCTAGCACATTTATCAGGGCATTTCCATATTATCATTTTAAATATATTGTTGACATCATAGCAGGTACTTAAGCTACCCTGTGTCCTGTGTTATTGCTACTCATAATCGAAAGTACCTGATCATGATCATAAATATATCACCTTAAGCTCTCAGGCACATACTTATTAGAATTTGGAACTGAAAGGTAGGTATAGTTACAAGGTATAGCTGAACGCTGACCGACAATTCTGACCTTGGCTTACCCTTGACAGATACTTGAGTACAATTAAGTTACTGTCTAAAGACGTACGACTGATTTAAAAAATAAAAGACAAAGATAACTGAAATACGACTACGGCTACAATCCATAAAGCCGCCACTGCACTTGAAGCCCCTGTGTTCAACCCGGCAATCATCTGTTTCCTTTATTTCTTTAAGTTATTTTTAAATTATTTCTGGTTAATTTTATTATTTTCAATCATTGATTTACAGCACAGCAGTATTGTATAAGTATCATTTCGTATTCTAAATAAGTTTAAAAGTAATTACAACACCTTACCCGGAGCGTTTAAGACCCATTTTCTTGACAGACATCAGCAAGACAATAATTAATTGAAAATGTGTGGTATCTTTCAACAATTGCTCCTTCGGAGAAATAGGGCACAGAAGGCAGCAGTACCCCCGAAAGCTCCTTCATATCATGCAGATAAAGTAAACCCGTCTGCCACTGTGCGTGAGTCAAGACTGAAAGAGGAGAATCAATTACTTCAGGTGGACGCTTCATTGCCCCAGGGGGAGAATAATAAGTTACCTGCGGGGATTCTTCTCAAGGTAAGCATTATTTTTAAATTTCTACAGAATTATTATTCAATACACATTCATTGACAAATACTTGTCAAATGTCACACATTAGGGGGCTAAATGGACGAAAAGGAAATAAATTGTTACAAACTTCTGTTAATTCTAGGAAATCCCAATTCCTGACAATGCTTTTGCCACCGGATTGACCGGATGCAACAACCCTAACTCAGACGCTGAAGCGGAATGCAAGACTGATCCCAAGAAATGGTCTTCACCAGAAAATATTTGGACGACGCATTTCAAGGTAGATCTTCCGGATACAATAACAGTCAGTCTCCGTCTCCGCTTGCCACCAAATGAACAAAGCACATTTAAGTACTCACTGGATTTAGAGGACACTGAGCATGTCACCAATGTGGAAGGATCTAACGGGGATCAAATCATATTTCTTGGGAGTAGAGCCATTGAAGAAGGTCGAGACGTGGCAGTCAAATTCCAAGGATTGACCAGATCTGGAGAGACCTATGCTGACGTCATCCACCTTCAGGTTACGTATTTGCTTCCAGAAAATAACATTCGTGCTTCATTAGACCAAGATCCTTCAGAAGGTCTGCTTAGTCCATCCCTTCAAGTGGTTAATACGCTGTCACCTGAACTACAAGCCCAAGTGGAAGAGGCACGCACGGAAGATAATCGAGATGAAAATTCTCCAACGGAATGATAGAGTGTCTCTGGACGTGGGACGTCGGAAGAGATTCGGAAGCAGAGAGAAAGTCAGTCTTTATGTCGAACTGTAACTACATAGTAAATTAATATCATTGCTCAGCTTCGATTTTACTTACCTGAGTCAATACAAACATCTTTTCCATAGCGGAGAGACTCATCTCCTAAATCTAAAATTGTAATTCGTATACATATGTATATCGTCGGTGCAGAAACATTGTGACGTAAGTTCAGTAGGCGAATTTTGTTTTTTCATTGTGACTAATGCCCCTGCATGAAGCTTAATGCTTTTAGTAGCGCACTGCACTGGTCTTACGACACAATGTTTCTTCCTTGTTAATAGAATATTCTGTAAGCAGTTACTATCCGTCTTTTTTTATTGCACCCGTGCAATATCGTGGCTTATTTCTTGAAGTAATTACTTTTTGGGGAACTATTTTATTCTTTATGAATCTTTATATTGATCTGTAACTTCAATTTGTTGGTGTGATTCGTGCAATTCTGTATTACTTCCACGAATTACACTTACTGCAAAGAATTGCCTCGAAATTGGTTCCCATACAGTTTGAATTTATACAATTATAATTAGTTGGGACTCTCTGCCTATTATTATATACTTAATAAGTTTGCACTAATTGTAAGTTCCAATACGCTTTATTTTCTTTGAATTTG
>JAQFZC010002227.1:0-24167 GCA_034695205.1 Dicyrtoma fusca | reverse complement strand
GCAAAAAAGCACGGGGGACAAAAATGCGAGGCCAAAGTTGGAGGGACAAAATGGCGGGGACAAGTTACGGGATACCTTTTAAAATCCTTCCTTTCTCACTTCCTTTCTTGGTAACTTGAACTCTTTAGGCATTTCACTCATTTCAAGGGTACATTTTCAACGGGAAAGAGAAAGAAACTTAGCAAGAAAGCAAAGTTGACTGTCCTCAACCGAGTGTAGCTCAATGGACTCACGATCAGTTTACGTTTCATAATTGTGACAAAATAATTTATATTCCTCTTAAATGAGCTGGGGATACTAAAGAACAAATGACGTGTGCAGATTTCCTTAGTACAATCGTTAAAACATCTTCAACAATGATGACGCTATTCACTTATCTAATTTAAAATAAAACTAATTGGGAAAGCTTCCTCTTGCCAAAAGTTAAAGCTTAAGGACCTCTCTTCATGCCCAAGTTTTCCAAGTATGTCCGTTTAAGTATACACGGATCGTCGGGATACTTTTCTTCTTAACGGAAATTTTCTGCTGAACAATTAAGTGTCTTGCTTCATCTGAACAGCTGTCCGAAATTAGCCTTTTTTGTGCAGGGGCTATGCGGCGATGCCAACCTCTTTTGAAAAGAATGTACGCCTTACTACTTGCTGCAACCCAAAGATTCTCATCTGTCGCTGATTCAGGGTCAAAATCTTTCATTTTTCCAATTTACGATGAACAATGCTCAAGGCGTTTTTGGAAAAGCATTTTTTAAACTAATTCCGGCCAAAAACTTCCAAAATAACTGGATTAACTCGATCCCTAATTCAATGTTCGTGAATTATAATTTATTTTGAGCTTGTATCATGTATCATTCAAAAGTTCTGCATGTGATACGTTAATATGAAACTGTTGAAAGGAAAAACCCTATCCGTGACGACTTTCTCCTTTTTTGATCCTGTGATGAAGAAAATTATTAAACAGAAAAGGTGACATGAAACCACTCTGCATGCCTCTCTGGTACAAAATTTTAGCATTGTATCACTTCAAACAGGGCCACAACTCGACCTTGAAGTGGAAACCCGCTGTCGGGTACTGCCCAAACCCCACAGGGCGACGCGGAAAAACTTCATTAACTAACGTGTACCCTTGATAGCTTGTACCATTTATACTAGTGGTCGGACTGGTCCGTTCGGTTAAAGTATTTTGGGATTGTTCCGGTCTGTTCCAACCGTTTAAACGGTCCAAGATCTCAAACGGTTGAATTTGTAAAAAAAACGAGCTTTATAAAAATTGTGATTAGTTCGCTTAGTAACTATTAAATAAGAAGACGCCTTCTATTCATTCAACAGATAAACTGAAAAAACTACAGTATGCCATATTCAATTTAACCATCATGTAAGACAAACATTATTTATTATGGAGCAAATGTATAAATAAACCAAACTACTACATAAACAATAAATAAACTGGGCAAATTAATATGTTCATTCCTTAAGTAGTCTGGATAAGACCATAAAAACGTGTTCCGGTCCGTTCCGTTCCAACTGTTTATGGTCTGTTCCTATACACTTGGAACGGAACGGACCAGACCGGAACAGATCAGAGTTTTTGGTCCGGAACAGACCAGTCCGACCACTAATTTATACACAGCTCAAAGTTAGTATTTGCAGAATTCGCACGGTGTGTCCTGAAAATTACAAATCACGATATCGTTTGCAAACGTTAACCAAATAAACTCTAGTGTGGTTTATTTTAGAGAGCATAAAATAGGCTTGCAAATTATATATAACGTGTTGATTTACTAGTGTTACAACAAAAGTTACAATAATAATTTCGACAACATTCATATCTGCTCAAACTTAATATTCGCACGATTATAACATTTTGGGTTAAACTACTAACAAACGTTCGATTTGAACAAACTAAACTTAATTTAATACATTCCTATCTATCTGGCCATCCTCTAGCAGCAATAACTGCCTGAAGCCGCCTCGGCATGGAATCGACAAAATTTTGGGTTCCTTAAGGGTCAACGTTTTTCCAAGCTTCTGAAATACAAGTTTTGAGCGTATTTTTGTTGGTTACTGATGTTCCTCTTACTATTTCCATGTATGCTTACTAGGATTAGGATAAGGTGATTGCGGATTCCAACCCGTGGTTTCTTTCTTGTTTTATGAAAAAATTATTGGTCAACTTGGCAGTGTGTTTGGGATGGGTATCCTGCCTGACGGTAACCTAAGGTAACTAGTTGGTGCTGTGCAACTGCCCAAGGTTTGACACAGAAAAAAATCCAGGAGCCTATCAAATCCGGGTATAATCATAAAAGTGAACCGGTTGACCTCAAACACCAACATAATACCCGAAATTACAATAGCAAAACAAGTAGGGATATCCTGCCTTACTTTAAGAATAAGGCATGAAATCAGGTCGGGTCGACCCGACCCGACAACAGGTTGACCCGAGTTTGGATCGGATCACGTTGCGATTTATTGACCCGAGGGGTAAACAGGTCGGTTATCGGGGTATTTTATTTTACCCGGAAGGGGTATCGGATAAGGTTCGGGTATGCACCAACTTGACTCGACATCTGTTCGGGTTGATCGAGTTTACGCAAAACCTTGAAATTCTAGATTTCCTTCCCCACGAAAAATATTTAAAATTATTATTGTAGCTGAGGGAAATGAAGAATGACATGGAAAAAGGCCTTCGTCATTGCCATTTATGTGTTCAGCATTATTATTATTATTTTTTATATATTTTTTCGTTGTTAGAATTTAGTACGGATTTGGAAGCGACCGGGAAACAAGCTCAGAAAATATTTTGTGACTTTGGAATATTTTTGTTTCATTTTGAGATTTTGACCAATTTGACCCTACAACCTTTCGGATGAAGAACTAAAGAAGTTGTATGACATCCGGAATGCAAAGAGACTGGAAATCATAGAGACGCAGAACAGCCAACAACAGATGGAGACTGGAAACAATGCAGAAACAGAGAAATAGGAATTCGGCCAGCTCATACAACAAACTGTAAATTTTAAGCAAAACACTGTAAATAGTATATTTTACTGGAATGTAAGTGGACTTACAACTAATGCAATTTTAAAATTCAAAAAAGTTTTAACTGAAGATGCAGATGTATTTTGTTTGACGGAGACCTGGACTGCAGATGAGAGAAGGACGAACAGTGAATCACTAAGAAATTCATATAATTTATTGACAATCCCAGCTGTAGGCACAGTCGGGAGAAGAAGCGGAGGAATGTTAATAGGATATAAAAAGTGCTTTAATTCGTGCAGAGTAATAAGTCAGAGCAGATTTCAAGTCACCTTAAACATACACCTTATGTCCAAAGCACAATATGTCTGTTTCGTTTACATTCCAACGCCTTCAGATTACAACATAAAAATAGAAACTATTATCACCGAACTGTGTACGAGAGACATCAGCAGAACACTCTTAATTGGCGACTTTAATGCAAGAATTGGACAGTTCAAAAACACAACTGCAAATCTGATTAATTTTACTAGACACAGAAATTCCCTTGATACCACAGTCAATAAGAGAGGTAAATTACTTCAAGAAATAATCACACAAAACGGGTTTCTAGTCCTTAATGGTAGAAACATGTCGGACCGAACGGGAAAAATGACGTATATAGGATCAAATGGATGCAGTATGATCGATCTATGTCTATGTGGAAGTGCAAGCACCGACAATTGTACTGATCTAAAAATCCTAGATAGCATCGAATCTGACCATAGTCCACTATTACTACTTGCTGAAAACAAAGGGGGGAATAAAATGAAGAAAGTAGTATCAACCACTCAAAAAATAAGATGAAAAAAAGAAAATGCAGGGGTGTTTACGCCACTATTAAATACCAAAATAGACCGTACTGATAATAAAAACTGCAGATACCAGGATCTTAATAAACTAATTTATGAAGTAGCAGAAAATCGGGCATGATTGCAAAATGCACTAGTCAAGTGATTAATTTTGGACCAGAGTGGTTTGACAAAGAATGTAGTACGGCAAAAAGGCAAGCATCAAAGCTGCGGCACCGGTTCAGAAACTTTAAGTCTCACAACAATGCACCGGACTACCTATCCGAATACAGAATAGCTAACAAAAATTACAAAACACTGCAGAAATAAACAAAAACTGTTTTATGAAAGTATACAACAGTAAATTATGAAGTCAAAAGATTCCACCGAGTTTTGGAAAGCTGTAAATACATTTCGAGATAAAAAATATTCATACACAGCAAACACAATAATGAAAAAGGAATGGGAACAGCATTTTTGAAGTGTGTTTGAAAAGCAGTCAAGTGACGACGTAACAATTACAACAGAAGCTGAAAACAAATTATTTGACACGTATATATTAGACAAGGAAATTAATTTAACAGAAATGACACATGCAGTAAAACTACTTAGCAACAATAAAGCAGCTGGGACTGATGGAATCCCTAATGAAGTGTGGAAGCATCTTGATGATAGCACAAACCAATATCTACTAAAGTTACTGAACGAGGCATGGGAGAATACAATTCCGCAATACTGGTCAGAAATAATCACCGCGCCTATCTACGAAACAGGCGACGACTGCTTACCACTAAACTACCGTCCAATCTCGCTTATTAATACGATTACCAAACGTTTTACATGTATACTGTCAAACAGGCTAAACACGTTTTGTAAACTTAATAATATTATTTCAGAAAACCAAGCTGCATACAAAAAAGGAACTGGATGTGTTAACCATATTTATATACTTTACACAGCAATATGTAAACAGCTCACTACAGTTACATGGAAATGCCCGGAAAACTGTATGCGCTCTTTGTGGACTTAAGTCAAGCCTTCGATTCCGTAAAGCGAAACAATATTTGGGACAGACTTAAAAAAATGAAGGGCTCAGTTAGAAGTTTATCAACAAAATACGTGAAATTTACGATTTGGCAAAAACTAAAATAAGATGCAATAAAGGATTTACTAAACTGATTAAGATTTTGACACGGGTGCTTCAAGGAGAAACTCTATCGCCAAGACTGTTTACTATCTACATTAACGGCATTGTTAAAATATTAAGTGATAGTGGTATCAGTGGGATTAAAATGCTGTTAGTAGAAATAGTTATATTAATGTATGCAGACGACATTGTATTGATGGCAACTAATGCACTTGATCTACAGAGGCAGATAAACACTCTTAACAACTTCTTTAAAGACAATTTCCTTACAGTTAATCTAAGTAAAACTAAAGTAGTTGTATTCCGCCGCGAAGGGAAACTCAGTAAAGACCTTAGGATACGATGGAAAGACAAAGACCTGGAGGTTGTAAATACCTATACATATTTTGGAGTTATATTTAAGTCAAGTGGAATTTTTAACGAGGCCAAAAACAGTTTTTTCAAGAAAGTCGAGCTGCACAATGCAAGCTATTTGAACTGTTTTACAAATCAAAGATTACAGATATTAAGATACACATTCAGCTTTTTCAGCTACTAGTCCAATCTCTGATTATTTAAGGCGACCGGCATTATGCTTTATGATCGTTTCAAATTATGCTTTTTACGAAACCAAATTATGCTCAATTATGCTTTTTGCCGAATTCAGAATGCTTTTTATGCTTTATAATTTTTCATAAAAACTGGCTACAAAAATATAGCTGGTTAATTACACTTTGTTAGGCCGCCACGAAATGCTGTAATTTTTTGATTTTTTCACAAAAACTGCCCAAGAAAGCAACATTTAGGTACAGCGAATGTGTACAAATGGTGCCCGAATAGATCACAATCAGATTCGTCAATATAATATGGGCTAAAAATTAGCTGGCTGGTTAAATAAAGCGTTTTACCGTAGCCGAAGGTGCGCATCAAGACTTTCTTCAATTAAAAAATTCTGTTCTAGCGCAAATGGTTAAAAAAAAGATTCATTTAAAAAAATTAAGTTACTGTCTTCCACAAATTTGCTATTTTATGCTTTTTGAGTCCTCATTATGCTTTATTATGCTTTTTACGATTTTAATATGCTTTTAATGCTTTTTATGCTTTTTGAAATTTTAATTTTTTGATATTTCGATTCTATACACTGCCAAAGTAAAAAAAACCTGGCAACCGGGGTAAAATAATGAATTATGCTGTTTGATGCTTTTAATGCTTTACGGTCGCCTTATAACTATTGTTGATTGTGAGCTGCCTATATGAGGTGATGTTAACTACTCTGAGTTCTAGTCTCTACAGTCTCATGGTAATAAGTTTATTTTTAATTTTATCCGTGTCGGCTACTATTCTAAGTCCATGCCAGACAAAGACTTACTTAAACTTGTTAATGTATTGTCAGTGAAGGAGCGAGTGTGGTATTACTCCATTATGTTCACTTTTAAATATTTTAAAGGTCTGTGCAATGTCCAATTCCTTGACAATCTGTACATAATAAACTCTGCTGGTAGGACAAGGTCATTAAGCAGACCAAATAATCTAGTAATTTTCTATAGGCATTGCTCATCTACTTTTACACGTTCGTTTGAGTACCGTGCACTGAGATGGTGGAATACTCGGCCAGATTTTGCTGGTCTTAGCTTGGATATATCTTTAAATACCTTTAAGAAAGCCATTTGTAATCATATTGTAAAACAAAAATGTAAGCAGGCGTGCTTGGGTGAGCGGTTAGGACTGCAGACTGGAATGGAAATGTCTAGCCTCAGACCTGGCTTCAATCCTCGGTCATTCCCTGCTAATCGTGTATGGCTCAGTGTTTTTACGGTACACGTCACTGAATAGTTGATTGAAACCCAATCTCCTTTGGTACTCCTTAGTGACCACTACTTAATGTAGGGGCCTAGGTTATGGACTCCTTTACTGTGGAGGAGAGGGGCGGGGATACATGCAAGGGTAATATGACCGACACAAATAGATGCTGTTGCCTCCTATCTTCCTCACACACAGTGACTGGTTGAGTCAGGTTGTATGGACCGAACGGTCAAATCGACCCAATGAATAAATTATTATTATTATTATATTGTAAAATGTAGGATTAGTGACAAAAATGTTTACGTCAAATAAATATCAAAATTGGACAAAACTGATGCTTGCGTTTATCAATTTGCCGACAATCATAAAGGTAAGAAATCCGTTATATAAAAGGTAGGAATAATAGATTTATTAATGTTTTCACGGCACCGCTCATAACGCACATATTATAGTCACCATTACATGACACGAATTTTGGTATGTACATTACAGGTATTTGAAATAAAAATTCAAAGAAAAGTAATCTATTTTGAATATTTTGTGAGTGATACTCAATACTTATCCTATGAGCTAAATATCTTAGACATTTGATAATACAGTAAAAAACATTGTCAAAGTCGACGTTGTTGTACCAATACACTTAATTCTTGTTGAATACGTTTCATTTTTAATTAATTTTAATTACATCGGTTCCCAGTTTTACTTCGGATAATATTCGAATGTACTCTTAAAGTTAAATGGCGAATTAAATGTTCTGAGATGTCAGGGGTTAGTTTAATTGCTTTGTAGTACTCATAATAAAACACATGTTAATCTCTGATTAGGTCTTGTTCAATACATTGGTCATTAACTTTGTCTACAATAGTCTAGTTTTTGCAGAACGAGTTGGGGGTCTTGTAAGTCTCAGAACAAAATGTACCTTGAGAGAATCTGATCAGAATTCGACGTTCTCATTAGTTACTCTCTCCTAAAATTAAAGTTAGGTCTATGAAATTTATCTAACGTCACCAGACCGTCACGTGATGAGTTACACGGGTCTCCTCCATAGATAATATATGAGACCACAATCGGAGGCTTAATCTTGTGATTTGCATTTTGATGCGTTTAATTTTAGTTTCAATGCGTATTAGATATGACAGTATTTTTGGGTAGCAAAACAAGTCTTTTGAGGAATTGCAATTGAACGGTCTCTATGATTTCGGTGTAGTTTTGAGACTATATTGGGACAGTGTATAATAATATTGACAAAACTATCGGTTTCAACATCTTTAGTCTACAGAACCGAGTAAATGTTTCAAAGAAGAGTTCCAAGAACAGTACCAGATGATTGTGTGGCCTTTATTTTCATTTCACTAACGCACTAAGAGAAAACTTCTGAAGATGAAAACGTTATTACCAGGTATGCATAGCATTCAACCGTCTTTACCAGTGAGTTACTAAGGAACCATTTGTGGCTTTTATATAACTTTCAATATTTTTCAATTTTATGTTGTAAAGATAACGTTGATTCTGCTAAAATGCACGTGTCTTCCGCAAGCAGCAGATGGTTATTTGCTATTCGGTTTCCCATCAACACGAAAGAAGCATCATTGATTTCTATGAACCCGCCCAAGTAACTAAGGTATATGGAGAATATAATTCGACTAAAAATCTCGCCTTAAAGCATTCCCAGAGTACTTAATTCAAGTGTTTATAAAATAATTAATAATAATAATTTTATTCATTGGGTGGATTTGACCGTTTCGGTCCATACAACCTGACTCAACCAGTCACTGTAGATGAGGAAGATAGGAGGCTACCGCATCTACTTGTCTCGGTCATATTACACTTTCACTTATCCCCGCCCCTCTTCTCCACAGTAAAGGAGTCCATTACCTAGGCCCCTACATTAAGTAGTGGTCACTAAGGAGCACCAGAGGAGATTAGGTTTTAATCAACCATTCAGTGAGGTGTACCGTACAAATAGAGCTATACACGATTAGCAGGCAGTGACCGAGGATTGAAGCTTCGGCCTGAGGCAGGACATTTCCATTCCAGTCTGCAGTCCTAACCGCTCACCCAAGCACGCCTGCTTAAATTGGGTATGAATGCTCAGCACCTGTTCTTACTTGCAGAGATGCTTGATTGTGTAGACTTTGTATAATTCGTATAGTCTTTCCACTTATACCTTTATTGTTGATTTTCCCCAAACGAGTCGAAATCTCGCTCAAAGTCAACAAAACGTGAGAATAACATATTTTCTTTTCTTTGTATTTTTGATTGGATAATGGAAAAATATTTGATCAAGGCAACCTCAACCGTTTAGAAAACTAGCTTGAGTGTCAAGAAGAATGTTTTTACTTTCATACCAAGTACATAATCTATTGTAAAATATTAAAGTAAATATTTTTCAACATGACGCAGTAGTGTAGTGGCCTACTGCATTGCACCAAGGCTCGGAATGTTCCAGGTTCAACTCATGACGTGACCAAATCCTTTACAATTGGCACACTTCATTGCGGTTTTTCCCACTGGGTGTTTTAGCTCGTCCTTCCGAGGCCCCTGTTGCAGGTGCTGATGGCTCCAAAAAGCCGGAACCTGGCGGGGGCAAACCCCCATAAGTAGTACCCAACCTTGCATCAGTATAAATGGTGGACGATACTAGTCTATAAAGCGTGTTCGCCTGAATGACAGAAAACGTGTGTAAACCCTTATTTGATTTTAATGTTTAATTAAATATTTTTCAGATCGTGTAAATTCAAGCAATTTTGCGGTAATTATAGGATCTGTTAAATAACATTTTTTTATATAGCATAGTGAGTTCAACTTGTGACCATAGTGCAGGATTAATTCGGAAATAATTATTCAATTAAATAAGTTTAACATTTTATGGCAAGTTTCTGCTGGTTAATATTTAACAAATTCGTTGAGCATCGTATCAATGCCAGGTGCTTTATTGGTTTTAAGAGCCGAAAGGACTGCAAGAAGTTCATTAACCGTAACTTCACCGTCAAATGTTTCATCAACATTTGTATATTCAAGATTAGGAGTTTTCTCTCTAGGCGGCATGATGCCGAAACAAAATGCTGTCCATTTATGTGCATGTAGTGTATGGACGGAGTCGGAGTTGGTTTATCGTTTTCCTGAATTCTGAAGTTGATCTTGAAGCGCCGTTTTTATTTTTTTTATTATAAAGCCGGTTTTTGGTTTTTATCACTACTTTATAATTAGATTTATTGAGTAGGTAATTGCTAAGGTAGTTACCAATAAATGAGTTTAGTTTACACTTACTAAGGGAGGAGTCGCTTGCTTTGAGCACATTCGTTGTCAAACCAAGGTTTATTGATGGACGGTGATTTTAGATAGTTAGTGACTTGAGGCATTTTTACTTTTTTCTGCAGCATCCTTGGTGACACACACGTAGTTTAATACATTCACAACGTCGGATTCACATACTGAAAAATCTATTGTATTGAAGTATGCTTCACTATTATGTGGTATCCATTTGAGGCGACACAGTTTGCTGTAAGTAATGTTATTTTTGTTGAACTGGAAACTTTACATGAAAAGTTAGAAGATTCACGCGCATCAAGAATTTTAAAACCCAAAATTTCATGTATACAGATGTATATACACCATATATGATCCTTAATACTTTTGCCGGATTTGGTAACAATGTTGTTATTAGCTGGAGTATCAGAAACACTTCTATCATTTTTAAGGAAAAATTCACATCAAGGCAAGATTGTTGAAAATATTTAGAACTCTTGAGTTAGTAGCAGTATTAAATGAAGTTCGGAAGTGTGATACGGAAGATCTTGGTTGGTGCGCGTGTTCAAAAGTAAAGCACGTCTGTTGTCATGTTGTTTTTACGATATTTTGGGTATTTACAAAACGTATTCATTCAAACCCCAAAATCAACGAATAGAAGATCGAGAGTGTCAACAAATTGAAGCAATTAACTTGAGCCGAATAAATTATAGGGAAAAATGTACTTGCATATATTCGTGAGTCAAGGCCCAAAGCAAACCTGACTATTGCTGGAATGGAAGGCGTCAATTACAACATTCAACCAGCTCCAAAAAAGAAGAAAGTGAACAAACTGTTCCATGAAAAATTGCAAATTGAAACGGAAAAAATTCCGAATTGTAAGTGCACCTACTTAAAGCCTAAAGCTCTAAAACCAACAACAAACCCAAGTAGTATGTGCGCGTTTGACTCAGTAAAACACTGCAACATAGTGCGGGCTATAAGTTAACATCGAAAAGTGAGTGGCAATAGTAATAAAAGAAGGGAAGTTGTCGACCGAGCCTCTAGTATTACACGGAACTATGTCAGTAAGAGCGACCGAACCCAACAAAATAGTCAGATACCTGGGCGTCACATTCTCGGACGAAATAAAGTTTAATGAACAGCAAGTAATAAGTAATCTCAATAGTCACATCAACAACATCATAACAACATCAACGCTGAGACCAGACCAAAACTACAAATAATGAGCCATTATATCTTTCCAGCGTTGACCTACCACACCCAAACAGCAATGTCACTTTCGTTCGAATTCACCCATGGCGCAATACCGGAAACACCCGTTGCAGAATCTCAGGCTGCAACGAGTTTGTAACTTTACCCAACGTTCTCGGCTATTGTAAACAGGGCAAACTCCTCAGGAACGACCGCCACCACAAAATTGTAAACTTGATTGCGGATTCGTTAAGGAAAAAAGTAAACACAAGTAATCCTGGAGCTCCCATGTTCTACCAACAGTGGAACCACAATGGACCGGAGGGTTGACATCCTGACTTACGACCAAAAGACCCGAAAAAGATATATCCTCGATCCAACTGTTATGTTTGAAACTGAAAGGAATCAGGCAGACGAAGTCAACCGTGGGAAGAACCGAATTTACAAAGATTGTATTCCAGACCTCATAAAAAAGTGCCAACTTCGTAGTTAAAAAATAGTTGGACTTCTAAAAGGGATTTTTCGACATGAATTTCTCCTCCCAGTATCATTAAGGGAAGAAGTAGCCATCGAAGCCATCTGAAGAAGTCATCGAATCTACCACAACAATAACGACCTGGGCTCCGGCTAGCTTAATCACTCATCATGTCTAAAATTTCACAAAACATGTTAGCCACTAAACGTGCCAACTCCAAACCTAAATAACAACTTTGAAACACATTGTAATAGTATACTGTGTCCTCAAGGGCAACCATATTTGTATGTCAGTGATTTATTGCTTTATTAAATTTTCTTCTTCTTGTACTGGCAAATTCAGTAAGTCTGAGCACACTATGTTATTGACGATAATATTACATCCTAACATTTACTACATATATGATATCTGATATTGAAATTACAGCATTTCTAAGAACTATCATCACAGTGACATGTCAGAGTGAAAAACGAGGTATCCGCAGCTTGGTTCAGCTTTAGTAACTTTAGTTACTGGGTTGTTCCTTGAGATACTTACTATCATTACATTACACTTGTTTGGATTTAATTTCATTTTGAGGTCATCCGTCCATAAGCTAATATCATTAAGGTATTCCTGCATCCTAAAGGTTTCACAATATTTTACGCATTTTACTAATTTCATATCGTCAACATATCTGTTAAGCCAACATTTTGAGTTACAGGCTAGATTAGGTTAGTGCTTTTCTTCAAAATTTACAAGTATTCTATTAATCCTAGAAATAAATAGTTAGGGAGCAAGTTTAGTTCCTTGTATAGTTCCATTACAAATTTCACAAAAATCCGATATTTCATCCTTATCTTTAACACATTGATATCTTTGGTATAAAAAATCTGATAACTATCTCACATCACGCGATTGTACCCCTAATTTTAGCAATTCACTCAATAATACATTATGATCAACTAGATCGAAGGCTTTAGATAAGTTAGGCATTAAAATAAAAATGTATGTATGAATCAGACACGTCTATTGATTTATACACAAATTCTAATAAATTGACTAAGTAATGTGTAGTGGAACAGCCTTTAATAGAGCCAAATTGGCTCAAACAAATTTTTGAAATTAATTGTTTGTATAACTTATCAAACATAAACCCTTCCGTTACCTGACCAAAAATGTTTGATTGGGACAACGGCCGTGGATTATCTACTTTTAAATTATTGAGGTCCTTAGGTATAGGTGTTATAAACCCAGTTTTCCAAGACTTGAGTACTACACAGTTTTTGAAGGAAAAACTGTATGGATACGTTAAAGCTGTAGTAAAGTGAAATCCGAGCTCTTTTACAATATTAGTAGGAAGACTCTCAGGCACATTAGTTTTAGCCGAATTTAGCTTTTCTAAATAATATAATACATCAAATTTATTTAGTCTAATATAATTATCATTATCATCTTTTTAGTTACTGCTGGGTTTATTCTAAAAATATTTAAAAAATAGAAATTAATCTCAATAATTGTGGTTTTTACCTCATTGATATTGTTATGAAGACAAATTTGTGAAATTGTTGACTCTCTAGTTTTAGTTTTACAAATTCCAGTTGCTATCTTATAAATATTATTTTTAATATTGTGAATTCTGTCTGGAAAGATTTTATAGTACATTTCGTTTGCAACTGAGATCTTAGTTTTAAGTTTAATTTCTACATCAATATTTAGGAGAGTTGAATTTCCTGAGTTTGCCTTTTAGTTTTGTAAGACGTGCAATCTCAGTGGTCATCCATGCCAGGTCATTTAATTTAACTTATTTGAGTTAAATAGGAAAAGCAGTTATAAAAGCATTAGACAATATATTCTCTAAGCAGTCTAACATTTTATCAATATTGATACTATTATAATATTCAGTCCAATCAGAGCCAGAAATCAAATCCAGAAAACGTTTCTTTGTTTCAGCGGTAAATTGGCGATATTCTTTTTCAAAATATTGATTATAAGCATAATTTGAAATTACACAGGAGAAATACAATATCCCAATATGCCCCGACAGAGAATCTCCCAGAATTACTTGTGAATAGGGGCTTTATTTATGTTAGTATAAATTAGGTCTAGGGGCTGAGTACAGTTACTGTTGCTTGGGTAGAAAGTTTGGAAGTTCACAATTTGCTTACAGTTTAAAATTGATATTATAATTGTACCTTTGGACTATCTGGTAAAATCTCCCATTATTATAAACCCGGGAACTACATACTTACTTTTCAATTTTTCATAAGTATCGAATAAAGCATCAAATAGAGAACTCTGTACGGTTATTGTAGCAGCAGGTGGTAAGTATACAAATACGATTATTATAACTGAAATACTACGAGGCAAATATGTTGACCTACATATAACGCACGTAACCTCAAATTCCCTTGAATTATGGTAAACAAAGTTATTAAACCAAATACAGTTATTATTATTTTTGACGTAGATTGCTGTGCTACCACCAATTTTGATCACTCTCTTAGTTTCATAGACTTTAAAATTAAAAAAAAAGAATCCTTTTTATTCATTACCCCACGTCTCTGGTATAGCTAAAACGTCACAATCTTGACTAATAAATTCTAATTTCTCGATTTTTTCCTCATATATTGAAGTCGCATTTGTATAATAAATTCTGGGAAGTTTTTTTGTTTCACTAAGTTCCTGAGGGGTTCCACAACTTTTGCGAGCAGAGGATGCCGTCAAGGCCAAATGTACTAGCCTATTACGGTATTCCCTTACGCAAACACAAACTAGCTAGTAGTAGAAAAATGCCGGTTCTAGCGCATGTACGAGTTTTACCCCCTAAAAAACACTTAATTTAAGCATATTTACTCCTAATTTGATCAATATTGTATGGAGTTGAACTAGTTTTTTACCATAATTAAAAAACGTAAAAACATCTAAAATATACTGATTCTGAAAAGTACAAGTTTTGCGACCTAATCAAAACCTAATATAGACATATTTCCCACCAATTTCCAAAATATTTTTTCGATTTTTACTAGTTTTTTACCATAATTAAAAAACGTGAAAACGTCTAAAATTTATTAATTCTGAAAAGTACGAATTCAAAAGTGAGGTTTTTTAAGTCATGGTTTTGCCCTGTTTTAAATTTTTACTTATAAATTTATTTCTTATATAAATAGAAATGGAAAATCGGTGAACTATGTAAAATTAGGTGAGTTACAAATTGGTGAGAAATATACTGTTTTAAATTGTGAAATAGTACATTCTGCTGCATATGGAATAGATCAAGTTAAACTACATATAACTATTGATGCGGCAACTACTAAAGATATTTATTTACCTGCGCATTGTATTAAAATGTTAACAAAGCCATTAGCAAATAATATTGGTAGATATTTAACGTATATTGGTAGGAAACCGAGTAACATGTATGAATATCATGACATTAATATTACTAACAATGTTGAGCTTATTTCTCTTGAATAATAAATATGGTTTAAGGTCCAAGGGGCTTTTGGATGTTTTTTTATTTTTTAGAAATAATACAATTATTATTGTATGCAAAGATTTAAAAGTATTTGTGCAAAAAAAAGAATGCCTATATTTTGTACTACATCACAGGAATTGTTTAGTATTTCGCTATTATTCATATCTAGCGCTAAAGTGTAGTTTTAAATGATTTTTGCTGATGGTTCTATTAACATTTATATACATAATTATTGTGTGAATTTGAACCACGTAACTAACTATTACTAAGCACACGTTGACGTCGGATACGGAGCTACATGAATCACGTCATCCTTCCTCCATGTTCCATGGTGTAAAGTATAATGAGTTTAGTTGTATTTTCCCGGCTTCGCGTGTATACGTAATTATCTTTGCGGGTATTACTATACTTTGAGTGTTTAATTTATTTTAAAATTAAGATAATATCAGAAACTTGGATACATATAATATTAGGTAAGTACTCGTTTATATACATTAATAATAAAGTCGAGTTTTCAACCCCTCAAGGAGCCTTAAAGGCGGACCGCAGGTCCTTAAGGAGAGAAGCTCGGGCTCGAGTTTTGAGTAAAATAGTTACTAATAGTTTGTATTTAATTTTAGAAACATGGATACTTCTGCCGCCATTGCTGAACCCAGTAATGATGTATGTAGCGGTGATCTAAAATCTGATAATATTAGGTAAGTTTCTTTTTTTAAACAAATCATTTAGGCAATAGTATTTTTTGCTAACTATTTAACATAATTTCAGATCTTCTGCGACCACTAAAAATACAAACAATAGTGGTATAATTGGTGAAGATTTAAGAAGAAAAAAATTAAATCACGAACTAACGGCCTTGTAGAGGCTATAACCACCAGCACAGAAAAGATAAAAGGATTTGTTGATGATCAGATTATGGAAGTGAAATACGATATTAACTTTAATACTCGAAATATAGATAAATTATTTAAAATGTATGAAGAGGAAAGTGAACAAAATCAGCAAAAAAATAAAATGTAAGCTACACAAATATTATGGTTTATTTTAATTGAAGTATTAACCTAATATTTATTACAATTTAATTTGTTAAAGTTATTTGTTTATTAAGATTGGATAAAATAGCCAAAGCAGTCTCATCTTTGAAGAAACAGTTTGAAGAAACTACTTCTTTGGATAAGAAAAAAATTACTAAATGATAGAACGGATAAATCTGAAAATTCTGAAGAGCTGCTTAAGCTCTGCACCTGTACAGCTGAGATAGAAATTCTAAAGGAAAGAATGGATAGATATGAAAGGGGGCTTTAGGGGTGTACGGCTGAAAACAAAATCTCGAGGAAAGAATGCGTAAATATGAAGAGGTGCCTAAGACGCATCAAAGTAATAACGCGGAGCGAGAACAAAATAAAACGTAAGTTTTGTTAGTATTCAGTTTATTTTTAATTTAAATGGGAACAGATTAACTCGATATTTTTTAATCTGTACATTTTTATTAAGGTTGTGGAAGGAACATAAATTTGAAGAGGTGATACATAAGATTCAGCCAAATAATGAATGGCTGTTTAAGGGCAATTATTCGGATTGCCTAGAAGACTTACTTAAAAAACAATCTCAACAAGAAGTACGGATTATTAAACTGGAAAATGTGAATAATATATAATCGACTGAAAATAAAAGTCTAAAGGAAAGAATGGATAAACATGAAGAAACGGTACATACGATTTAACCAAGTAATAACTTCAACGGATCAAGTAATAACTTCAACGGATCAAGACATAACTTTAACGGACTAAGAATTGCAAGGTTAGAAAGGAAATATAAAAAACAAGAGGAGGATAATGATATTACTATAAAAAAAAGCTTCAGTAATGCACTGAACAACTAAATAATAATAATGAAAAAAAGATTCTGTTATGCACTGATCAACTAAATAATAATAATAAAAAAAAATTCTGTTATTCACAGAACAAATTATTAATAGTTGTAAAAAAGAGCTTCAAGCGTATGTTTAAGTGTTTAAAAATAATTAAGATGTGTTTGAAAATCATGTTAGAAACGATTTGGCTGATAAAAAGTCATTATTTGAACAACTAAATATTAACTGTGCGTTATTTACAGATAAAGCTAGAGATGCTTATAAGTTCTTTAAAGATAAAGTTATGGCTGATTGTGATGTATTTGGAAAACAAGTTAGAAAAGTTTTAGATGTGGATAATAATTGAGTTAATAATATTAAAAAACAGTTTAAGATATTTTCAGAACAACAGAATAATAATTCTAAGGAATTTAAGGAAGAAGTTCGTGATAATAGGGTAATATTTAAAGCTAATGTTAAAAACAAGTTAATGAATAATGATACAGAATACAATGAACAACGTATAAATAGTGAAACAAAGATTCAGTCATTTGATCAGCAAATCAAAACAACTAACTATAACCACACACTATTATGTAATCAGCTGAACAAAAAGTGGGAAGAGTTGCCCTTACATTGTGAACATTGTAATGAAAATAATTCTGTTAATCAACCTAGTAGTATAAATAATAATAATTTAAATAATAGTTCTTTTAATGAACCTAGTAGTATAAATAATAATAATTTAAATAATAATTCTGTTAATCAACCTAGTAACAGTTCTAACAATACAAATAATTCTGCTGATGTGTGTCATGTTATTCAGTCTGGTGAAGGCATAGATGTAGATAATAGTTCTGCTACAAATAGTAACTACGCTGATAATCGTAAAAATAATAATCATTACAATCTTACAAGTAATCGTTCAAATATTGTACCTTACACAACGCGAACCCCTAGCTCTGTAGTAGAAGTAGAAGTAGATAATAACAATGAAAAGTTAATAGAATGGGGCAGTTGTGAAAATATATATAAACATGGGTTGTCTGGGAGAAAATTTCAAGCTAATCGGTATCATATAGACTGTGGTCATTATTTATGTAAGTCCTGTTTAACTACACATCAAGAGAAAAATGGGTTAAAAAATTATAAAGCTAGATTAGGAAAGTACTATGTTTGCCCTAAGTGTTTAGAAAGGAGCAATGATTTTCACCAACAAACTAGACGCTTGACAAGTATTATTAGTACTACAGACGAGTGTATTATTACTTAAGTTAATTGTAATTTTATTTGAAACTGTAATTTTATTTGTAGCTGTAATTCTAACTTTAATTGTAACTTTAATTGTAGCTGTAGTTGTATTGCACCGTTATTTATGTTTGTTTGGATAAAAGCAATGAAAGTCTACCTAATCTTAGTGTAAAAGATAGGATTCAGTTTAGGAAAATTGTCTAAATTACTGTACTCTCGTGCCAGGTAAGAAAGTAAGTTTAGTGTTAAGTTTTTGTTTTTGTTTTGTATTTTGTTTTTCAGACAGGGCTAAAATGAAATTAATAAAAAATGACTGGGCGTTGTATTTCTCACATTATTTTCAACTGTCGGCTGCATAATAATATACTGCATGGGTTATAGACAGTTGTTTTTTCATTCTTTTTGCAATTTTAAAAAACTGTGAAACATCCTCAGGTCACGCTTGTTTTTTCAGATATTTTGGCTCCATCTATTGGTTTCGTTAGAACTACTTTAAGAGTACAAAACCTAATTATTATTGTTTACTTCCTACAAGTTGTATTGGTTATACTGTCAGAAAAAATAGTATAATTCCTTGATTTCCTATTATTTTTTATTCGAGAATTATAATGTTCCACCCACTTCCTAATTTTTCATTCACTTAATAATGCTACGCGTTGCTGAATTGTACACCATCAGTAGATCCCTCTTCTTCACCGTTTTCCTAAAACATAACTACATTTTGAAATAAACCTATTATGCTTTGTTTCTTGCTTCTTGATTTCTTTGCTTCAAAAATGTTATGCGAAGGCTACATTTTAGGGGCAAAACACTCTATTTTATCTAATAAAAAATGCTACACAAAATACCTATCTTTTAAGCTACACTTTTTCCTAAAACCCAACACTGGATGCTCCCAGTTGGTGTGCTTTACCTCCAATTGAAACTGTTTTCAATGAGGCCTTGAAAGCTTAAAAACTAGTTTAAAAACTATCCAACGATGTTTTGAAACCAGCAGAAAAAATAGACCATTAAAACTGTTTACAATACATTTATAATTATTTTTTTTCCATTCTTATTTCGTCTCCTATTTATTTCAGCCTGGATAGGTAGGTAGGTAGGTAGGTAGGCGCTTCTCAAAGAGATGAAAAGAGACAGCGTATGTCAAAAATACAAAAATAAACGCAAAGAATCTTGTTTTTAAAAATAAAAGTATAGTATTGTAAATGCAATATTTTTGTAAAATACTCATCTGAAAAGTCCACACGCTATGTAAAAAAGTTAAAATTGAAGTTGAAAGTGAGAGCCAGAGACGGAGACTGAGGCTGTGAGAGGAAGAGGTAAAATCAGCAGTTAAATTTAAAACCCCTTTGCGGGTTTTAAACTTCCTAAAGTAACTGACAACTTCTGAGAATTGGCTCAATAAATAATCTCGGCTATGGGTACTGTTATAATTTACTTAACTGAAAATACAATTATTACTCGAACGTATTCATTTACATGTTTAAATTTTAAAAATGGGATTTTAGGAATTCTGAAGGCAGTTTTTGGGTCATTAATTTTCACGTTTTTGGAAAATGTAAAAAAAATATATATATTTTCACCTTTACCGGAATTCGAAGCCATCACCTTCGGCTTGCAAATCCAGGTATTTAACCTAGAGACTGTACTGGCGTGGTTGAAAGAATTGGATTTTGATTCAAACATTTTACTTGAGAGAGTCGCATTCATGACAGTATTTGCAGGAAGCGGTCTCTTTGTGGCTGATAGCGATTTTATCTCTTTCATCCAAGAATTCTATTTTCCGTGATTTTGCGAATTTTCAAATTCTGTTTTCAGAATCGTAATCCCTGTTTAATTTTACACCTATACTTATGTCGAACGGTAACAAAATTTAAATTTAAAAAAATTTTTTTTTCGAAATGTTTCATTTTTAAAAACATTTTTGAATTTTATAAATCTGATTTCAGGTTCTGAAAGCCCAAATTCCATTAGACAGAATGGCATTTACAGAATATTTTTAGCTTTAAAAATGAAGGAGTTTTAATCCAATTAAAGTTTACCCTTTTTATCTGAGCGGCGCCTTTGTACCGATTACATGCATCCTGTCATGCTTTCAAAAAGCTATTTTCCACAATTTTGCGAATTTTTCATCTCCGTTTTCAGATTAGGAATCCTAGTTTGATTCTACGTTTAAACAAATGTCGAACGGTAACAAAATTTAAATTTTTAAAAATTATTTTTTTGAAATTTCGAGGTTTTTTTAAAAGATTATTTTTTGTAGTTATTATTGTTCTTCTTTAAATGGAGATCAATATCTGTATACGTTGTAAGGAAAACAAAGACATTTCATTGTTTTGTAAATCATACAATTCTTGTAAACAGTGCTCAAACAAAAACAGGAACGAAAAATTTAAATGCAAATGTGGACGAATATATACTTAACGAAACCATTTCAAACATTTTCAAACAAAAGTACATAACAATAATATATTTCAAAAACTAACATAAATAAATTTTTATTGACAAATTGTTTTTATTGTAAATAACGTGATCTAAAAAATAGTAAGTATTATTAATTCAACGCAAAAAACTACCACTACAGAATATAAGTTGTTAGCGAAGATAATATCATATTCGGGACTTTGACTGTGCATACTCATATTAAATTTATTTCAGGGTGTCTCTCGCTAAATGATGATGATACAGAAAATAATGACAACCCCATTTTTAAACTCCTGTTTAAATATGAATATTTAAGTTTATTGGTAGATTAGGGTAAAGCCAATGAACAAAATCCTATTATAGTAGAAAACGTTGAAGGAAATTTTACATACGAAGAACCTCCTTATAAGTCTTATAAAACGTTTGACTATGTTTTAATAAATATTGAAGAGGAAGATAGTTCTAACATGCAATTATATTAAAATTTAATATTACTAATATCGAAGAGTTTCATAAAGTTATTAATTATACCTGTTCAGATTACTTATTAAAATTACTTACTGAAATTAAAGCTGAAATGGTTGACAATTCTATTAAAAAAATAACGAATTGTGATTGTTACCAGAATAAAGTATATGAATCAGTATTATTAAAAAATTGTGTTCTTTGCGATAAAATAAATCAAGAAGTATGTAAAGTTCATGATATTTTCTGTAGACAATGTAGAGAAGATAATGAATTTGTATTTATATTGTTACAAGCTAATTAATTAGCTGAGAATATAGAAGATGAAATGCCTGATAATTGGGAAATAAGATTATTAAAAGCTTGCTTTCAGATTTAGAATGTCTGTGTGTACAAACAAAAGTACATAAAAAATAATATATTTCAAAAACAAACAAATAAATTTTTACTCTTAAATGATTTTTTTTATAAATAACGTGATCTAAAAATGAAATTAAAAAGAGTTCAACAATTGTATTGACTAAATATCAATCAATTACAAAATATTGCAAAAAATCTTAAAATTATGTATTATCAACACTCTAGAAAAACTCTACTTATAGACGAAATTACTGGTGCTATTTTAGGTTGTGAATTAGTGAATAATACTCTAAATTTAGCATACCTAACATAAGATTCTATATAACTAAATCCGTGTGTGTCTTCACACAAATTTATATCTGAATATCTTACATTATGTTGAGAAATGGAAGCATCTAGAACATTACAATGATCAAAGACAGAAATATTACTTTTTTGATTATCTAAGCATTTAGTTTGAAATCCAACAACAAAACCTAGAATCTTTTTAGGTCCTGAAACAGTAGTTAAATTACGATCTAAAATCATTTTCTCTAAAACAGGAAATTCTTTTACTTGTTTAATATTAAATTTAAAAGGAATTTTACGTTCCGTCGCAAGATAACTCGATATTTGAGCAGCCATTTCCGTATTTAGATCTATATATGGAATTCTCCATTTAAGGGAAGTAATAATAACTACCATCAGCAGCATCATCAGAAATTGATGTTTGTGAACTTGTTTTGAATATAGCATTTCCATTAATTACTCAATCCATATGAACAGAAACTCTTATTTCTACACTCTTACATAATTAAGGGAAAAAATTAAAAATAGGGTAACACACACGTATGATACATCAATGGAAAGCCCTTGAAGCGTAGATCAAGAAAGCGAAAAGGTGGACGCGAGTATGTGGGCATCTTCATAGTCAAAATCCACATTTTGTGTTTTTTTGAAAAAAAATTAAAATGGAGTTATACATACATGTTATGCACCATTGGCAAGCCCTTTACAAGTAGATTCCACAACCGAAGAGCGTTACAATGTTAGTTATTACTGGAGCGAAGCCCCACTATATTTATTTAGTTAACAAGAAAAATCCAAGTCCGATAAATGAAATAATTAATTTTAAATAATACATAAGGGCTATCCTCGTTGGAGGACAGTGTCAGCTTTGTTTCGAGTAATAAAGTATGTCTTTCTCTCCAGCTAATTGGTCACGGTCACGTCCCCTCGCTCATTACCTAACCTGATTTTAGGAGTATTTATGCTCTAAGTAGCCGTCACATGGTTAAGGGACACTCTAGCGTTTCTCCTATACATACATGCGAGTGAGTTAACGAGCCACGGGACTTGGACTTGGCTAAATATATCTAATTACTATTAGGGTAGGTGTGTGTAAATGTGATACGTACTTAAATGTGATATTCTCTTACTGGGGACTCGTTTTTGAACCGATCCCTTCAAAAATTTTACAGAATGTTCTCAACGGCTAATTGTATCCAAAATGAAACAGGCAGAAGATTCCATCGAATTTTTCTAACTAAAAAAATGAATTATCACATTTAAGTATTTATCACATTTACACACACCTACCCTACGTTCTAGACCTAGGAGTATATGAAAGGCAAATAGGAAAGAAACTAAAAAACACTACAACTAATACAATTCTCTATGTACAGCAGTGATATGAATTGTGCACGTTTAAGCCATCCCGTTCGTTCTTTTCCAATACAGCCTGTGCACAGTTGTTCTCTCTGCACAGGCGAGAACTAGTAGGCTTAATATTACTGTGCACAGACTGTTCTATGCAGCGAGCGTTGACAGTTGACAGTACTGAGCAATTACAACCGGGAATTGACTTGTTGCACAGTGATTCACAATAAACACATCATCTAAAATCACTTAGTGAAATCTGAAAACGTTTTAAACACATCTACAACGCATTATTATAGTTTATTTGCTTTTTAAACGAGTTCCTAATGGGTTTTAGGTGTTTTAGTCATCGCTTTTAATTTTCTGTTGACGCAGAACATTAGCGTATACATACTCTACCAAACCAAATGGAACCCCCTGATAGGGGTCATGAAACTAATTGAGTGCATTCATTATAATTAAAACAATCACCATCATGATCGATTTGACCTCGTCAGTCGTCGAGGCTCACAATGGGCCCGTATTAATTCTTTATCTTTTTAAAATGCCCATCAGTAACCCATAATTATGGTACATTCTTCATAATAGATTCAAATTTTATACCTACAAATAAATTCCATTTTTTGTTGAACATTTCAGATGGGGTTATTTTGTTGAGGGCACACATCAACAGGGGTTTTCTTACAACTAACCCAATATATTATTATTGCTAGCCATCCTTCCAAAATGTGTAATAACAGTATCTCAGAAGTATGACTTTTGAATGCTAAGAAGTCATCTGAGGAATTTTATATTTTTAATTTACTACCTCAAAAATAATTTGACCTAACTGATTTGAAATGCTACGACTAATTTTATTTGACAATTAGCAGATTTCTTTGGAAAAGCTAAATTATTTGACAGTTGACAGTATGCAGCGAAATATTTATGATGCAGCATTTTAACGGAGAGCTTTGATGAAATAATGTGCTTTTATTGTAAAATATAACTTCACGTATTTTATTTATTGAATTTTTATCAATGTACTGCTTCACTACTGCAATAGCTAGGAGGTTCGGAGGCTCAGTTTAC
>JAQFZC010002226.1:0-24171 GCA_034695205.1 Dicyrtoma fusca | reverse complement strand
ACTGTCTCACGGTTATGTGACATGACGTGATCATTTCCCAATCCATGGAAAGGATCATTCACTTATTATGTTCCACATTATGTAAAAATTAAAGCCTACATTACACTACAGAGAAAAGGAATCCATCAATCAAAGCAATGTTATCAATTTTTACATATTGCACCATTGAAAGAAAGTCAAGGATTCAGGGACGGAATATAGCATAAATGCGGGAGCCTATCAGGGATAATATTCAGTGCTGCCCAAAATTTTCGCTAGTCTACTCAAGTCTAGTCACGTCCAAAATCAAAGGCAGCTAGTCTAGTCTAGTCAAGTCACAGTTTACGAGGCCTGCCTAGTCTAGTCAAGTCACAAGTTTTGAAAGAGTCAGCTAGTCTAGTCTAGTCAGGTCAAGCGGCCGAAAAAAGTCTAGTCAAGTCTTAGTCATCCTGTCAAGTCAGACTAGACTAGGGCAGCACTGATAATATTTGTACTTGTAGTCGCGTTTGTATTTAAATGTTGCCGTATACAGCAGTTACATCGTACCATAGGTTGGCGCCCTCAATGACTGGAGGGGTCCCCTCAGCCCGTCAAGTCCCCTCCACTCATCGAGAAGTGGGTGAGGGCACACATTTTATTTCGTATGGAGGGGAGGGAAGGGTGAGGGTAAAAATTCAAAAACAAAATGACCGGACGGGAGGGTGAGGGCAAAATTTACAAAAACATTTGAGGGGAGTGGAGGGTGAGTGGTCGTTTTCCCTCCGTGTAAATTCAAATAAATAGCTTGCCGGCTGTTGGCGCAGTTGGCGGGCCTCATTCTGGTATGAGTTGAGGGAACCCCTCAGCACAAAAAGTCCCCTCAAGTCCCCTCCACTCAATGAGGGGAGGGTGTGGGCACTTTTATTTCAGTTTGAAGGGAGGGGAGGGTGAGGTCAAAAAACCAAAAACAATTGAAGATAGGGGAGGGTGAGGGCAAAAATATAAAAAGAATTTGACATGGACTTTAAAATGCAAATCAGTAAAAGGTCCCCACTCACTTCCCATAGCTAGTGAAGTGGTTTGCTATGTAACCGGCTATGAATATGGAAATGTTTGATTGAACTCATAGATGGCCATTTGATATAACCTCGGCCTCCCCTCCCATCAAAACGAATTGGAATTTGTGCCCTCAACAACAACACTCAACAACAACTCCCCTCATAAAATACCTCGAAATATTTTAGACCTCGGCCTCCCCTCCCCTCAAACGATCAAAGAATGTATGCCCTCAACCTCCTTTCCCCTCAAGCGAACACAGTGTGCCCTCAACCGCCCCTTAAACAAATCTAACAGAATATTTTTGCACTGTCTTTCCAAAATGCACGATGACAAATGATTAGGGGGTTGCAGAAAAACTCCAATTGAAAATTGCTAATTAACGGGAATAATTTATTACATCATCTATACATTATTTGCTTTAAAATACTGGTTTATGAAGTAATTTTTAGCCTCCTGCTCTTTCATATAACAAAACCCAAAAGGATAATATGTAACTTGCTTTTAAAACATTCCTTGTACAACGCAGCCCCAAGAAGAACGAGGCCGGCCAAACTATATTTTTAAACAGTGCTGCCCTAGTCTACCTTTACTAATTCATGTGACTAGACTAGGCAGTCAGATTTTGACAAAGACTTGACTAGACTAGACAGTCAGTTTTTGGCAAAAACTTGAGTTCAATAGACAAGCTTAATAAAATTTTATTGGACTGGACTAGACTTTGCTGCCACAATTTTGGGCAGCTTTGTTTTGAGTGCTGAGGACACACAAGTGGAGGTCACAAGGGGAGGGCGAGGTGCCCTCCCCTCAAAAAATCCCTCAAAATATTTTTGGCCTCAGCCTCCCCTCCCCTCAAACTAATATAAAATTTGTGATCTCGACCTCACCTCATGACGGGAGGTCGCTTGAGGCCACTTTTTTGGCAGAACGCCCTCCCCTCATTGAGGCCGGCCATCTATGGATTGAACAGAAAAACCTGATGTATGAAATATTTCTGCTTTGTAAAATTCACGCCTCGCCGGTATCGTTTATAGGCAGCTTATAGGCATTCTTCTAGAAAAAATTTATAGGATAGGAAGTAGGCAGGCATTTTTTAAAATGGTAATATAGGATAGGATAGGATAGGCACGCAGCATCAAGCAGGATATATGTAGGCAGGCAGATAAAAAACCATATAGGCATGTAGGCCTGTGTAGGAAGGCATTTTTTTGCGCACCTTTGGGCGACCACATTTATCAGCCGACCACAATTGCAAGCCTTCACCCTATATATTTAGTGTGCACGGTGATTTACTGTCACTTATTGGTAGTGTATGATATTTGACTGACTCACGTAACATTTATAGTAGGTAGTTAACTGTATTAATTAATGAATAAACTATGTACCGTAAATATTCCATTCACTCCCTACCTCTGATAACTCCCCACCTCTAATAACTCCCCAGTCAAAAACTCAAAAATGTTAATAACTCCCTACCTCCAATAACTCCCCAGTCTATAATGCATTTAATACGGCAGCGCATATGTACACACATGCTTTTAATGCATACAAATCTTTAAAAATACAATAACTCCCCACATCTATTAACTCCCTACCTCTAATAACTCCCCTGTCTGGGCATTGTTTTTGTTAATAACTCCCCGGGGAGTTAGTGGAATATTTACGGTACCTACAACCTATGACCTATGGAAAAAATGAGCAATATAAGGAAAATAACTTAACGTAATTTAGAATACCAATAATAGAAAGTCGAAATACAACGACAAACAGTGACACAAGTATTAAAACGACTACCAACTGTGAACTGTGGGGGTGACTTGTGTTGCGTTTAGCCACCGTTTAAGATTCACCAAAACAGTTGAAAGGAGTTCTTAGTCGCTCTCATGACACTGTTGTTGTAAATGTGGACTGTTATTGTTATTGGTATTATAAACTGCTGAGTTCTTTTCCTGACATCGCAATTATTTCAATTAAACCAATGACCCAAGAACGAAACACAGTAAAAACAGAACGTTTAAGTCACAATAAATCACACTGCAAATTGAGGCTCAATGTACTAAACTAATATTTCCTACACCACCGCTAAAAAATGATGAACTCATTCTTAATTTATTGCAAAGAAAAATCACTTAAATGTAGAGTCGTATTAAGATAAATTCTATTGACTGAATTAATGACGACCGCAGCAGCTTGACGGGAATGTGAATATGAATGCGAGGGGAAAAATAACCGCCAACACATAGTGGCTGAAGAAGGGAACTCTAACCATAGCTGGGCAAATGATTGGAACTCGAAATCCACTCAGGGTTGGCGCTCAAATTGATTCGGCACTCGCCCTGGGCGATCTACAGTAGGTGGTGATCACCCCAGGTGGTGATCAGTGTGTTGGAGCGTCGTTTGGCCACCATGGTGATCAAGCGGTGTGTTTTAGTGGTGATCACCAGCTGTGGTTAGGTGGTGATCACCATAGTCAATCTTGACCGGGGTATGGAAAGAATGGGCCTTTGGGTAGTGGGCACGGATTAGGGCGGGAAAGATCACCACCTGGTGGCCACCGTTAGAAAAACGTCGAGGATCACCAAGTGGTGGTAAGTGTTACGCGGGCGGGAAAGATCACCAAGTGGTGGCCACCGTTAGAAAAAGTTCAATGATCACCACGTGGTGATCAGTGGTAGGAGGGCGGGAAACATCACCACATGGTGGTCACGGGTATTAAAACGTGGATAATCACCAGGTGGTGCTTAGTGGTGCGGAAGGCGGTATGATAACCACCGCACCAGTAGCAGGGGGGTATGACGTCGGTACTCGGCTCCTACCATGGCTGGACGTAGTTAGGTTACATTTTCCAACCTGTCCTCGGAGGCCGCCTGCGGCAGCCACCTTCGGGTGGAAGAAAAATGTAACCTAACTAAGTCCAGCCATATTTTTGTAGGCTAGCTGGGGAGGGGCTTCGCCCCCCCCCCCGGGGAAAAAGAACCTAACCTAACCTAACTGAAAGAAACCGGGGGTGGAGTAGTTAAAAGGAGGATGAAAGTTTGATTCAATTCAGTAAGGCTGTGACGTCTTCAGCTATGCTACGTACAGGCATCCGTCGAACGTTTGTGCGACGCGGGAGGGAAGTCGTAGTGGACGGAAGACAGCTTTGCTTGCTCGATTTACTCAGAGAGGGTGTGACGTCGTCGGCTATTGTACGTACATGCATCAATAGAACGTTTGTGGGACGTAGAAGGAAAGTCGTAGTGGACGGAAGACGGCCTGCGGGTGCGTCCTCAGGAGGGTGGGCACGTACTTGGTCAGTGCGTGGCAGTCATCCAGTGTGTGGAGGGGGTGGTTAGCGAAGTGGGCGTCGGTAGGTGTAGGTCCCGTTGAATCACCAGGTGGTGATCGGCGTTCCGGGAACCCGTTTGATCACCAAGTGGCGAGCACCGTGGGGGGAACCCCTTTGATCACCAGGTGGTGGTCGGCGTTCCGGGAACCCGTTTGATCACCAAGTGGCGAGCACCGTGGGGGGAACCCCTTTGATCACCAGGTGGTGGTCGGCGTTCCGGGAACCCGTTTGATCACCAAGTGGCGAGCACCGTGGGGGGAACCACTTCGATCACCAGGTGGTGGTCGGCGTTCCGGGAACCCGCTTGATCACCATGGGTATCACCGTGGTATCCATCCGTTTGATCACCACCAGCGTAGGTGGGTGCCCACCGGTGACTGTAGAATGCCCATCGCCCTCACCTCAGACCTTGCCCTAAAAAAATTTGGAACTCAAACTCCACTCAGGATTTGAACTCAAAAATTTTCGCACTCTGCACTCCACTCCACTTATAACGCAGAATTTAGCACTCCACTCGGCACTCAAACCCGAATTTTTCTTAAGGAAAAATTCAAAATTTAACCCGCGAACTTGAGTGCATGGGCAATAGATTGGCACTCGCACCCCACTCAAGTTTTGCACTCAAGATTGTTTGGCACTCGTACTCCACTCAGTGAGTGGAGTGGAGTGCAAGTTTGAGTACGAGGGCTGCGCTCCACTCCTTGAGTGCGCCCAGCTGTGACCCTAACATTTTTAACATGTTACTGGATTAGAATAAATGCGCCTCAGAAACTAAAAATGGGCGACTCCGTAATTGGTTAGAGAGGGCCGGTGGGAGGAGTGCAATAGAGACGGATCGCAAAACTATATCGGGGATTCCTCACTCGACTATAGCGAAGCTGTTTTTCGTATGTACTATATAGTCCCACTCCAATGCTATACCGCAAAAGATTTCCGAGGAACGACATCTATTTTTCCAAACGCAGTATACGCCTGATTTGGCTTGCTGGCCCAACGTCGGGGAATAGTTTTTTACTTTTTGTTGCTAAATCGGGTAAGTGCAGTCGTCCAGGCACTCACCCGACTCCACTACTCAAACAATGCCGGCAAAGCGTTGGCAAAAATACAGTTGGTCAGAAAAACTGGGAGAACGCAGGCTGGCCGACACTTTGTCTGCACTGCATTCTCCTAGCGTTTCCATTAAAAATACTGCAATGGCCCGACGATCATGGTTTGAAGGGATGGTAGTCGACCGTCGACCCAGGTGGTGATCAATAAATTGAATAGTCGTATGACCACCATGGTGGTCAAAGGAACTAGTTGCGTGGTGACCACCACATCTGTTGAGGTGGTAGTCAGGGTAATCGATCTTAACCGGGGTGTAGAAAGAATGGGCCTTTGGGTAATGGGCACGGATTAGGGTGGGAAAGAACATCACGAGGAATATTACCACCATTACGAAGAACATGCTGACCGCCACACGGGGGGTCAGCCGCCATTACGAAGAGGCTGCTGATTACGAGGGTGACACTAACTAGCAGGAAGGTATGATGTCGGTTGCTGCGCACCTACCATCATGGCTGGGCGTAGTCAGGTTACATTTTCCAACCCACTCTCGGAGGCCGCCTTAAACGTAGGGCTGTCAGATTTTAAACATTAATTCTGGGACATTTTCAAAAATATCCGGGCCTCAAAACTTCAATTGCAGGATATTTTTTCATAAACCTGAGAATTGCTTAAATGTGTAATAATTGTAGTGAAAAACCGCTATAAATTGGGTTACAATATTAAATTATTAGTCACTAAATACCTAATAATGTAGGTATGTGTGTATGACAGCGGGTAAGTGATAAAATGTAACATTTTATCTTTTTGTTTGTTGAAATAGTAACGTTTTATAATTCATCAAGAAATTCAGTTACATTTAGTGTTGACAATGGATATTGTTTACCGTAAATAATTTTACTACTATAAATTAAATCCTTTGGCACTAAAATATCAAACTATAGCAGGTAGGGTAGGAGTGCCTAAATGTGGCATAGCATATTTCTCATCTCTGATTTTGATATTTTTGTGGGATACACCAAAATTATTTGGAGTAGAAAAATTATACCAAATACTGTTTCCTTCACCTTAACTTCAGAACTGTACTTATGCCCAAAGTACCCAGGGGAAAGTACCAAGGATTTCTGGCCCTCTAAGGGCCCATGCGTTCGCTTCCCCCTTGGTAGGGTGTTTCAGAATAAGGACGATGCTAAAGTTAAGGTGAAGGGAACAGTACATATATTGTTCGGATTGGAAGGACCAAAAAGACCTCCCTTGGCCTCAAAGGTCCAATTCTTCCAAACTTTTCTTGTATTAAAAATAATTGTATATATTACGTAGTACAACTTTTAATTTATTAAATATTACAAGTATTTTATTCTAGATAAAATAGATTGTCAGGATTCACAATACTTGACAATCCCGTCACTAATTTGTTATATCAAGTTATTATTATTATATCGTACTTGGAGATATTCGTCCTTCAGGACATTTCTCATTGTACTATTAATTTACGAAGTTGTAGTGATGGTGGGGTTGCATTGAGCAACTCACACATCATTACTTCGAGTAAGACAATGTTAACGGATAGTGGCTACTAACTGTCGACCTCTTTGCAACGATGTTGAAGCCCTTCTCAGGTGTCTAATGTAGTTTCTGGGGATAAATCCCCAAGAATTGATCATGTTAACCAACTGGATGGCTGTGTTTGCCAAAAAGAAGTAAATCATTCATTATTTCTCATATTATTTTGAATTTAATCAAAACCGGGACATATCGCATCCCGCCCTACCCTAGCCCGGGACACGGGACGCCGACCTTGAATACAGGACAGTTTGAGTAAATACAGGACGTCTAGCAGCCCTACTTAGATGAAACCTAACTACGTCCAGCCATATTTTCCAAGGCACCCCGGAGAAATACCTAACCTAAAGCAAGGACACCCAGAGGTAGAGTAATTACTGACGTCCACGGAAGTATAGATCTATTGCAACCCCCGCTTTCGCCAGGTGGTGACCGCAGAGTTACACTCCAACTAGTCACCACTCAACTACGTAGACAGGTTTAGAGGTAGGGCCAATGCGTCTTTCGTGGAATACGACTCTCGCTGTACGTACCACAAGTGTACTACGGACGTCGACCGGCTGCGCATTTGTTGATGTCACCTTTCCCATTAGTCACACGAACATCCACTGAACTTACACGTTCTTTTTAATTACTCTACCTCTGGGTTTCCTCCTCTTGGGTTTGGTTAAGTTTTTTCTCCGGGGGGGGTCTTGGGGGAGGGGAAAAGACCCCCAGTTAGTATGCAAAAATATGGCTGGACGGACACACCCGAAGGTGGCCGCCGAAGGCAGCATCCGAGGGTGGGATGGAAAATATAACCTGACTACGTCCAGCCATGATAGGAGCCCAGCAACGACATCACAACCACATCCTAGTCCCACCCTGGTGCCTGGTGGTCATCAAGTTTAGCATTTATAACCCTGACCACCACGTGATCATCAGCACGTTTTTCCTAACGGAGGCTACCACATGGTGATCAGCAGGTTGTTGGTAATGGTGGCAACCAAGGGGTGGTCTTTCCCACCCTAATCCGTGCCTGTTACCCAAAGGCCCATTCTTTCTATACCACGGTTAAGATCGAACCCTAACTATCACCTCCACAGATGTGGTGGTCACCACGTAAATCGGCCGATTGACCACCATGGTGGTAATACGACTATTCAATACAGTGCTCACCACCTGGGGTGACTACCACATATTGAACATTCCCCGTCCAGTTTTACATCCTGTTGACAATGGTAATTTCTGATTTTGACCTTTTGTATGTATTGATTTTTTATTTTGACCTTTTTATTTGTAGGTTTCTTATTTTGACCTATTTGTATGAATTGATTTCTAGTTGTGCCCGTTTTAAAATGTTGATTTCGTGTTTTAACATTTTTAAAGTGCTGAATACTGGTTTTGAATAAATTGAAAGTGGTGATTTCTGGTTTTGACGTTTTTGAAACTGTTATTTACCCTTTAAGTCTACTTGTTAAAACAAATAGTCAATAGTAGGGAATTCATGTAGGGAATTCAGTATCTCAATTCTGTTTTGTAGCACGCCGTGCTGTAGGGAGCACAAGACATTCAGAGTGGTGAGTAAATGAGCGACCTTACACAGTAATCACCACATGCTCTACAACCACAGCACAGGGTGCCACATAACGACATAACCTTTTCCCCCTCTCCCCTCCACAGCCTAAACGGGCAAAGTCGCACAGTCCTGTTACAATACACTGATAGAGAATTGTAGTGCGGATCGAGCAGAGTAATCAGTTTTAAATTCAGGTTAAAAACAAAAAAGTTATGAATAAAAAATTAATATATTCAACATTGTAAGCGAAGCAAAAATCGACCTGGTCTCAGTTGTTGCTTTTAACCTTTTTATTTTTAATTCAATTTTAAAACGGATTACTGGACTATATCTGCAATAAGATTCTATATCAGCAGTCACAACACGATATCGTGACTTTGCTGGTTTGGACCGGGGGGGGGGCGGCAAAGGTTATGTGGTATCATGTATATAAAATAACCTCTGACACTACTATTGCGTCGGTCAGGTACAAAGATGCCACCAAAGATTTTTACGAAATCGGTAGTTTTACCACGGTAATCAGATTACAAAGTAACTCTCACTTCACCGCTTCTAGATCAAGTAAGACCTGCGCTGTAGAAGCAAGAGAGCTCCTATCGTTCAGCATACGTGTTAATAGAAGAGCGTACTGCTACTATTGACTTTATTTTGTCTCTTCCTTAATACTGGGAGGGCGGAAAGTGAAAAAGTTTTGAATTCAAATCCTGAGTATAGTGCGAGCACCAACACGTTTTAAGTACGAGGTGAGGATAAGTGCCAAATCATTTGGCCAGCTATGTTGCCAGTATTTTCAGAAACATTCCCTTGAAGTTTAATATTCGAATTTTAGTACTGTAGTGAGAACAAGAGATAGGCATTTTTTTTGCAATTAGCATTTCTTTCGTGAGGGCCTAGTTATAATTACTTATACTCGTGATATTCATACATACTGTTAGGGATCTATCCTAAACACTTCAGCTAACTATCTGCTGGAATAAGATGAACGTCGAGTTCAGGCTTGGCAAGTAAGAGTAAATGTAGGGAGAGTATTTATTAGTAGTGAATGCGGTGGTGGCCAGGCCGCTAATGATTAAGTCTGGCAAGAACATGAGCACTATGCTCAAAGTGAAAGTACAACCAGCATGGCATGAGCCATGCCGTATCGGCATTGGCTGGCTGCGACATGTGCGGGAAAGTGAAAGGGTGCCATGCACGTGAGATGTGCGTGGATCCTTGGATAGGTTCCATGCACATCAGATGTGCGTGGATCTTTGGATGGGTTCCTTAACAATACTGTGCTATCTTTATCTACCCTCTCGCACTCACGAGTGCACCTTCGAATTACTTGAACTCGAACTCCAGTCATGAGTGCCACTCATCCTTCACACTCGAATTCATAAATACCGTCCTTAAAAATCACTCCGTAATTTAAAAAGTCGCTCCGTGTTTAAAAAATGTGACTGCTTCAATATAATTATAAAACCATGTAGATGGAGCAGAAATATAATATTTTTAAACTTCAGCGTACGCGTCACTTGATTTAAATTCTATGAATGAGTTCAATGAGAGCTACTACTTTGTACTCGTACTCAAGCTCGTCAGTGCACTATTATTACGCATGTACTCGAAGTCAGGCCGCGTGAGTGCACAATACATAAGATGTACTCTAACTCATCGCTCGCACTTACGCTAAAGAGTGCGAGTGCGAGTTCGGCATTCATCACTCGTGAGTTTGCCCAGGTATGATAGCAACAGGAACATGCAGACGGAGCAAAAATTTAATTTTCTCGGACTTCATCGTACGCGCTTCATACCTTAATTTCTATGAATGAGTTCTACTTAGCGGCAACGTTAGCATCTGACCCTCGCAGGTTCAAAGAACACCGCCTCGAGCAGTTACTAATAGTAGAGCGATTTCGCCCTACCGGGCAAGACGTCACAGCTTAACAGCACGGGTGCCTCGCATAACGTACACCGCCCGCTCCTACTATGTCTGGACTTACTTAGGTTACATTTCCCAGTGTCTCTCGAACCCGTTTTCGACGGCACCCTCATGTATCGGGAAATGCAACCTAAGTAAGTCCAGCCAAATTTTCTTAGGCTACCAGAAGGGTTCCGCCCCCCGGGGCCCCTCTTTTTCTGGGAGCAACCCCCCCCCCCCCCAGACCCCCCGGATTCCTAACCTAACCAAATATAAGGAAACCATATGGGGTGGAAGCAATGAAAGTCAGGGGCGGACTGGCCAGTCTGCCAATCTGGCGGCTCCAGAGAGGCCTCGCTTCGCTTACGCATTGCGTAAATAGGGGCCTTTTGCCCCTGAGGCCTAATGACTTACTCTTTATTTCCAGAGGCCTTTTTGGTCACCCAGTCCGCCCCTGATGAAAGTAATGAAAACGTTTACTCGAATTACATTAGGTAATGCAAGTACATAAATAGGGATATGGAGGTTTTGCTACTAAAAATATTATTCAGAAGTGATAATAAACGCAAATATATTAAGCATCGTTCTAATATTGCTAAAGCTGAAACTACGTAAATTGTACCCTCTAGCGCTGTTCAATTGTGTAAAACAGAGGGGGTGACCACATTTATGGCCTTACAATTTTTTCGGCTGTTTTCGTGGCGATTTAATTTTCCAACAAGCATAAAACATAAAGCCATACTTTTTATCTTGAAATGATACCTGAAGTACCATTGTGTACAACAATGGCAAAAAAGATTCAATTACAAAACAAATTATGAATATTATTTGCTTATTATCACTTCTGAATAATATTTTTAGTAGCCAAACCTCCATATCCCTATTTATGCACTTGCATTAGAGCCTGCACCTAATGTAATTCGAGTAAACGTTTTCATTACTTTCATTACTTCCACCCAATATGGTTTCCTTATATTTAGTTAGTTTAGGCATTCGGGGGGTCTGGGGGATTTGCTCCCAGAAAAAGAGTGGCCACGGGGGGCGGAACCCTTCTGGTAGCCTAAGAAAATATGGCTGGACTTACTTAGGTTTACATGAGGGTGCCGTCGAAAACGGGTTGGAGAGACGCTGGGACCTATGATGTAAAAAGTAAACAACATTTTTGACAATAGTATTTGGGATCACTTGTGATTTTAGCAGGTTGGATTAGCAATGAGCCCAAATCCATCACCTTTTTGTATAAGATGTAAACGTCGGTTGGACAAAAAGGCGCATCAGAGACGTGTTTTGCTATTTGGGACAGAATTCAAGAGATTAGTAGGAGTTTAAACATTACAATCATGAATTCCGACGTCTTATGTCCGCGATGTCACGTGTTTGTAAAAACTAACGACGAATTTACTCCCGAAAGCTTTGGAAATAACTGTGTTAAAAATTTGCCTGGATGTAGTCGTTCCATTGCAAGTAATAAACCGTTGGTTGAGATAAGTAGCAGTGAGTCAACCTCCGGCAGGAGTTCTGATTCGTCGCATAACTCATTGAGGACATCCTGTTTTGGAGATGCTGAGAACGAAAGTTTAGGTACTTTTAGTACGGCCAAAATACACAAAAACTTACAAATGTGTGTCGTCTGGTTCTTAGCAATTAGAATTTAAAAATTCACTAATTATAAAATGTTACAGTTAAAAGCAGTCCCAATAAAAATGATTCAGAAGATTTAAGTTCTGAAACATCGAATTGGACCGAAAAGAATGGGAATGCCGACACTGCGAGTTCCGGTAAATATTAATGAAACATTGATTATTTAGGTTGATATAAAAAATTCCATAAATGCAAAAGTTATAGTGGCGATAACATTGAACTAATTGGTGTACATAGTTACTTGCTTCAAAGTTTAATGCATTTTTAACTGATGCAGATTTGAGTAAACTAACTCGAAATGAATCTGATGGGTCAAGTTCATCTACATTATCAAACTGGACAGAAGTAAACGGTGATGCTCAAACAATTTCTAAGTCAGACTCACTAAGTAATAGTTCTACTGGAACTCCAAGTAATGCATCAGACGGTGTAAGTGTTAATCTGCCGTCATCGCCTGAACCTGACGCTATGAGGGTAACGCGCATGGCTAAATGGGAAGTGTTAAGTCAAGTCAGTGAAATTGATAACGAAACACCTCATGCAGATGAAAACAACTGTAGTGCTGCGGGGGTGAGTAGGACCACTTTCACAGAAGTGGAACGTAGCCTTAAAAATTTTTAAAAGGAAACAAACAGTATCTTTTTCCCTGTTGAAAAGGCTGCCCAATCGCAGAGCAAGTGTTTCTTGTGTCACAGTAAAAGTGGTCGAAATCGTGTACCGCAGACTGTAATTACCCAAGTTTGGACTGAAAAGAGAATATACGTATCCTCCTCGAAATGCCGAATATGCTCAATACACATGGAGTGTGGACTACTAACCATGAAGTCTCTGGGATCAGTCAAAGCTTGTGGACGTACAGAATTTGTGCCTTACAAAGAATTCTTTGCTTTTATTAACGATATTTTGGACGCGTTGAAGGCCAGCCGAGGTGCTATCATCGATTTCTCAGAGAAGTCCAAATATACTAGTGACGACTACAAGCTATTATTGGGAATAACTAAAGAAAACTTTGAGGACTTACTCATTGTAAAGGCTGTTTCCGAAACAGTACAAATTGTTCGGCTAGAAATGCAGTTGCCATGTTTCTATTTAAGCTCAGACTAAACCTGTCACAAGAAGTAATTGCTTGGATGTTTGGAGTACATGGTTCCAACCCGCAAGCAATTATTTCGAAGACTCTATCAGCAGTTGGCAAAGTATTTGCTGAACAATTTGCTTCTAAGCATATTGGGTTCACACACAAGACTCGGGAACAATTTATTTCGGACCATAAACGATCATCCTGCCACAATTTATGCAACGCTGATGAAGACGTTCTAATGCTTATTGCCGACGGTACTTATTTGTACATTCAAACACCTTCACACTTCGAGCTTCAAAAACAGTTGTATTGTCTTCATAAACACAGAAATGTTGTAAAACCGATGATGGTTGTTGCAATGGATGGGTACATTGTTAGCACTGGTGGGAGGTTCAAATCCGACGGCGGAAATAATGATGCGGCAATACTCTCGCACATGTTTAGTATCAACGAACCCGACGGGATTAATTCACTGATTGTTCCTGGTGATATTATGATATTAGACAGGGGATTTAGGGACTGCATTCAAGAGCTGACGAGCAAACAAGTAACATGTTTCATGCCAAACTTACTGGGCAAAAAGCAAAAACAGTTCTCAACCCAAGAAGGAAACGATTCCAGAATCATTACGATGCAACGCTGTGTCGTTGAGGCGGCCAATGGACGTGTGAAGAATATTTTCAAATTTGTTGGACATACGGTTCACAACTCTTACTTACCCCAGCTTGCTTCATGGTTCAACACTGCTTGCGCCATTATCAATGCTTATTCTCCTCCTCGTTTTAAAGAAACAGACGATAGCCTAGCTTGTGCAAACATGGCCGTGGAAAGAAGACTTCTGACGAATGACTTACTAGAGAAAGTTGAAAATGGAGGATTGAAAACTAAATCAGTATCAGTGTGAACCAAAGCAAATTCGAATGTTTTACGGACATTTCCGAAGCTGGAGCTTGAGCACATCAAACGACTAACGCTAATATTTTACCAAATACACTTAGCAGAATCCTACACACAACTTCACATGTATAATTTGCATTTTGGCATTATGCTGCACAAAGAATCACAGACGTTGATTCGTGCGAGAATGGAGTCAAGATTCACTGGTAACAAAGTGCACGATCTATGGATTGAGTTTCGATTATTTGGTGAAACCGAAGATGACATAAAGTGCTGGTACTGTGTGTGCAGAAGCGGTGCGCGAGTGGTAGGGACTTGTTCACACATTGCCTGCGTTATCTGGTATTTGTCGTTTGCAAGGTTTCACCCCGACGTGATGCGCCCTAAAAAGTCACTGGCAACGAATTTAATAGATGCGTGTAAAAAGCGAAAACGAACAAACAATGCGACCGCAAGCGATCCTGATTCCGACAACGAGGAGACTTTTGACTTTAACTAAAACCTTGATTTACTCTAATTTTGTACTACGTGATTAAGATGTTTTAATTCTTCATAATGTCTTACAATAGTTTATTTACACATACATAATTTATGATGCTTCTCAATTTTTGTTTGATAAAAAACAATTGCAACCAATTATGTTTTGTTTTGAACAAATAATTCGATTTTATTGAATTAGCCAGGACTAGTCTAAAAACCTAGCTTATTTAATTAGTTCAGACTATATTTAGCAAGTACAACGTAAGTAGAAATCAACCTATGGTAATTATGACGTATTCAAAAACTCTAACTTACTGTACAAACATATTTTTCGATAACCAGTTTCAACTCTTGCAATGTATGGTAATCAATTTATAAAAGGTACGTGGACCGAGTTGAAGGTTGACTGGTGTTCTGCATCTAATTGATCACATAGCCATGAAAGGGTTTCGGTCTAAGAATTCTGTTTGAATTAAACATGTGTTCAATTAGAATCGCAAGAGCACTTAGGCAGGGTTTGAGACTTAAAAAACTACTTCAAACGCAATTATCTGATTTTTCGTACGTACACTTTACATTAAGTACGTTTAACTTTGTTTTGAATAACGTTTTGAACAGTTTTTAAAGCCTCACATGTTACAACATCACACTAAATTATTTCTGTTTCTGTATTAATAGACGGCGTTAAAGGGCATTTGAAAATCAAGACACATTATGCTATGCATGCAGTATGCATGGGTTTGACTTTATCTCCTCTAAAAAAAAGAATCGAAGTTTGTGCCCTTAGCTTGCCTTCAAAAAATCTCTCAAAGCATCCCACCAAGCCTGCATTTTGTCCTTCTGCCTCAAGCAATTTTGCAACTGGGCCCTCACCACATTCTACCTTTGTTTAAAAAACTACCAAAATATTTATGCACCATATTTTTCTTACAAATTGCAATCAAGAAATGTGGACTTGCGCTCACAATAATGATTGTCCTCGTGGTGCCATAATCTATACATCAACTGGAAATCAACAGGAACGTTTTACTGCACTTTTAAATAATTTAGTTAAATACTGGATTTTAGAAACAATGTATTAATACGAAATGAAATTGTGTAGCAGCACAATATTATCTCATTCTTTTTACCGTCAGGAATTTCATTACTACGGTTATCATTTATATCTAATGTTTATTGAATTGACACCCTGTTAACTCTTTTTAATTAAGATTTTGCCTAAAATCAAGAATCGTAAGTCTGGGATTCAACATTTAACTTTATACATTCGCTCTTGCATTGGTTCTGCTAGAATATTCATCGTGCACTTTACAAGAAAACCCGAAATTGGACTGTGGAATACCTATTAAGTAATTAATATTGTATTAGTATTAGTACGGTTTACTATTTACAAAACTACTTTATAAGTACTAGCGTAAACTACAAGTGATTTCTTTATTTTCACATTGAAACAAACTGCTGTGTGTTTCAGTTACTACGCACAAACATTGCAAACTCGGTTCTCCTGCTTAACTGAAAGTATTTGCTGCTCCAAACAATGCGGTAGCAAAATATTTTAATCATTGGATGTGCAAGTTTTTGGAGCTTTCAGGTGATCACCTTGACTTAACAAACCTTTCTCACTTTATTATATCGTACAGCATGTGAGTCGCCGTTAAAACTTTCTCACATAAGAACGACACCCGCCAAGCTATGCATTTTAAAGCAATGCGGCCCTAGTCTAATTAAAATATAGTATTCGACCCTGTCTGAAGATTTGATCAGACTAGACATCCGTTTTTTGTAAAAATAGACTTGACCACACTGGATCATCGTCGTTATTCCATACTAATTCATGGGACTTGAATAAACTAGGCAGTCAGTTTTTTGGAAAGACATGACAAAACTGCACTAGCCTAGCAATAAAAAATAAATAAACACAAAATATGTCCAAGATAAATAATAATAATTTATTTCATTTTCTCGATTTCGTCTTTGCCTATAGATACAACTTTTAATGTCCATTATATGGACTGCACACCACATACAAACAAAGCAAAGGTTACCAAGGTAATTGCCATGGTGGTCACCACTTCTAAGATGTTCCAATGAAATCGCACCACGATGATCATCATGGTAATTCAACGGAAGCAAGCCATTTCGATCCCCAATTTCTGAACGTCATGCTCGCAGCAGTCACACTGCAATGAGTCCCGACCCAACTACGAACACAAGTTACGAGGTCGCCCTACATATTCCAACACACCGGTAGACAGCCTCCGATTGGGGGTTGGAAAATATAACCTACCATGTCCTGCCATGGTAGAAGCGCAGCATGGAGATTCTCATAGTAGTTGCGCCCTGATGATTATCAGCTTTTTCGTACCGCTCCAACTGCACCACCACGTGGTGATCTTTCCCACTCTAATCCGTGAACACTACCTAAAGGTCCATTCGTTTTATTACCCGGTTAGGATCTATTGAATAGATAAAAAGAATGGGCTTTTAGGGCGTGGGCACGGATTGGCTGAAAAGGTCACCAGTAGGATGAAAGTGCTGATCACCAGGTGCTGGTCAGCGTTAGGAAACATGTAATGACCACCACGGAGGCACTACGATCAGGGTGTGTTCTCGGTACTATGCTCCCACAATACTACGTCTAGCCATATTTCCCTAGGCAAGCTGGAGGGGGGGGCTTCGCCCCTACTGAACCCCTAGGAGGAAACCCCTAACCTAACCAAAAATGGAAACCAAAAGGTGGAGTTATTAAAAAGAACACGTAAGTCTGATCTGTTGTTCAATTCATGTTTATTTGTAAAATGTTCGAAGTAGTGACTTCCTGATGAGTAACAATTCAGTGTGGATACGCGTAGCTAGTGCTAATGGTGGGAAAGCTCGTGTCCACAACTAGGCAGCCGTCAGACGTCCGTAGTACGTCTGTCGTACATAGGCCGACAGTCGTATTCCACGGAACACGCATTCTGACTGAGTGGAAAGGTTTATCGGCAGTAGAGTGATGATTGCGTGGAGTTCCATCTCTGTGATCACCACTTATCGAAAGTGGGGATCGCAAGGGGTGTCTGCCGTTTGATCACCAGGGTAACCACCATGCGTGGTGAACTTTGCTTTGACCACCGCCCGTCTCGTGAGTGGGCATCGCTATACTCAACTCCCTTTACATAATCATGGTGATCACCCGTCTGTTCAGCGTTTTGATCACCATCGGGATTACTGTGGTGAGCTTGGCTATGATCACCACTACTGTTGGTAGGTGGTAATCACCCTATTCATCTAAGATTACCCAACTTGACTACCTGAAATTTTGTAACAGCTTTGTTTTAAAAAATGCTGAGTAGAGCAGTAAAATAGTGATGAGTAGTATTGTGAAAATGTGCCGTAAATATTCCATTAACTCCCTACCTCTGGTTACTCCCCACCTCTAATAACTCCCCAGTAAAAAACTCAAAAATGTTAATAACTCCCCAGTCTACAATGTATTTAATACGGCAGCTCACACATGTACACACATGCTTTTCATGCATGCAAATCTTTAAATATACAATAACTCCCCACATCTAATAACTCCCCTGTCTGGGCATTGTTTATGTTAATAACTCCCCAGGTAGTTATTGGTATATTTACGGTAAGTATAGTGTTGTGAGAACTTCACAATCACAATACTTACTGTCATCCGCAATCACAATATTTTAAATTATGAACCCACTATTACAGTACAATTCCAGTTCGTTTTTTCTCGTTTTCTTACTTTGCTAATATAGTTAGTATAACTGCAAAAATAATTTAAGTCCAACTTGAACTCACTGGATGAGGGTCAGTTGTGATGAGAATGAGAATAGTATTCACAATCACTACTGGAATTGTGAATTGTGAAATGAAAAACACAATTTATAATTTTACTGCTCTAGTGCTGAGTGATTCCTGGCATACTAGTGCCATCTCTCTCTGCAATCAAAACATGGTTCAAAATACTTGAGCCACCATGAATAAAAGGCGCTTGAGGCCACGTTTTGGGCCGAGGTCTGCCTGTCTCTCATTGAGACAGGCAAAGTATAGTAGTAATTTATTTTGTAAGTAATGCATGGGTTTGTTTTGAAACTTTGTTTGCCCGTAAAAAACAAATAGGGCGCTTTTTTCAGGGACCAGTTCACGTCTGGTGCCCTGTTGTTAAACTGAGATCCCTGACTATAGTTTCAACACATTTAAATGTTTATTTTGTAAACAGTGTGGTAACACTGGTTGGATGTAACACTTTGTGCGTTACGTTATCAATAAGGACACCACAAAGCACAAAAAGCTTAACTATCAATTTTACCCTGGTGTCCAGGGTTATAAGCTTATGGCAGTAAGTTAAGGTGACCAGATATTTCAAATCTCAAAACAGTACATTTACAGCTATTTATGCACCTACATGTATTTAGTTTTAGTGCATCAAAATTTACCTCCAAATGGTGTACCATATTTTTCAAATTTAGTGTACAAATCAATATTTTTTTTAATCCGTTTATTTATCAAAGAATTCACTTTCAACAAATCAAAATTTGAAACACTAAATTATGAAGTACTGCTGGAAGTTTCTGTTTCTCCACTGCTTCCATACTTAATATTAGAATGAATCTGGCGTAGTAACGTAGGGGTCTTCTTCAGAAAGTTGTGAAACTCCAGGCAGTCCAAGTTAATGTTGAATTTTACAAGCAACATTGATCTTAGCGTCTTGACTTCTAATCTGGATTTATCCTTGCTCCAAATTCGATTCATTTCGGAAAAAATTCTTTCCGTAGAACAATTATGACCTAATGGAATGGGTTAATACATTAATTATAATTTATTCTCCAAACACGATTACAATGCAAGTAAAAGCAGGATGTTAATAATTACATATATAACCTGGCAATGAAAAAATGAACTCCACGATCATTGACATATTATGATGTTTAATAGATTTTGACTGACACATACTGAAGAACTCAGACCATCGTTTATCCGATTCAAGTTTTTGAGAATTCCAATCATTTATTTTTTCGGGAGTGGTAAACTGCTGAAGGCACCGAAGTTCATCCAGAAGAGCGTTATCATTAATCGTATAGGACAAGGGTAATATTTTGCTCGAAATATAAGGCAGAGAGGATTCTAAATCTTTCCATTCGATTGCACTTTCCAGATCAACCTAGCTAAGGTCTTCAAACTCTTCAAATGAAGTTCCCCATTCTTCAAGGTACTCTAAACTATCTGTGTAGAACTGCACAGCAAGCTGGATGAATTGCTTAACTGTTATTTGACCTTCGTCTTCTAGTTTCTTTAAAGATACCTTAATGACGTCGGGAATGAATTCGTTGCTTATTCGAAACCTCAATTTATTTTTCAAATCCAGAAGTACCTGCATAATAAATTAGTCATAACATAATCTCGGTTTTAAACACATTTAATGTTCACAGTATAGTATAACTAGTGAAACAAACTAATAATATATTACCTTTGACACCTGTGTAACAGACGCAGTTTGGCTTTCAATCCGAAGTACTGCATGTTCGAACATAGCTGCCTGGTTGTGAATAAAATATAACCAAATTTCACCGCAAGGATTTTCGAAGAATTCTTTCAGTACTCTTGGGCACTTTTCTATTGACAAAAAATATGATTTTAACGGATCAAACATCTTAAGTATTCGTTCGATTGCTCCCATGTAAGCTAAAAATCGAGTTTTAGCGTATCCAAGTAGTGAGTGGTAGTCTGAGTCAAGAAAATCGCAGAACTCTTTCAGCTTTCCAACTCGAACTGTGTAAATGTAGAAATGAGAATACATTTTGGATACAATGGTTACAATGTCGACAGGCAACACATCAGTAGACGTCTTGATGGCATTGTGAACGATGTGAGCAGCACATCCAATACCAATGACATTTCGTCCAAGAGCCTTTTTAATTTTTGAAAAAACGTTGTTTTTCCCTTTTCTTTTCGAGCCTCCAAAGTTAGTATTGGTGTTGTCTGCACAAATTGCAACTACCTTAGCTTGGATTTCAAACGACTTCAATGCTTGCGAAATATAAGTACACAAAATATCAGAGGTTTCACCTGGGTGGTTCGTTACTTCCAGAATTTTGACCTCCACTCCTTTTGAAGGGTTAAAATACCGCACCATTAATGGAACAATTTTAAGATCCTTATGATTCGATCCGTCGTACAAAATGGTCAAAAATTTTGAACTTTTCATATCAGTTTGTACACATTCTAACGCGTAAGGCGCAAACACATTGTCAATTATTGCTTCAGTTTTTGTCCTGGCGCACGAAAACTTTTCGTTGTATACTTTTTTTAATATTTTGAAGTACAATCCATTGATCTATAGCTGTGATTATGCTTCAAAGTATGATAAGCAAAAAGTCCCTCTGAAGTAGCAAGTTCAGTTTCCAAAGCCCCCATCTCAGAATGCCTATAATATTTAGTCACTTTGGTACTAGTTGCAGTTGCTAACTTAGCGTTTTTATGTTTTGCCGTTTGGAAGTGGGCAGTAATTGCACTTCTACCACTGTTAGAAATCGAAAACTCTACTAAACAAACTGTGCACTTTACATCGTTTACAGTTTTATTGACTTTTATGTCGGGGAATTCTTTTTGAAGTTCGGAATTGAAATAACACTTCTTTCGTGGACCCATTGTAAACCGAAACAAAACAACGATTCGCAATTACTTAATTTTTGAAATGCAAAGTTTAGATTCTTACTTTATTTACTCCTTTTGTGTTCGGAATCAACCGAAAAGCAAATGCGGGTTAAACTATTGCGAGCAAAACCAAGTTTTCCCTCTAATTCTTCCACATAAACCCACAAAGGAATGTAAATAATGCGCAATCAGTGTATTATACTATGGCATTTGAACGCAATTCCATTGAGCAATTCCTAGAGCCATTGATTTTTACGATTGTTGTATATAATAGCATAGGTGTATGTACTGTTATAATACGTGGCAAGCATATATTGTTGTTTATATCTTCTGCGATGCATAATTCCCCAGCTCTTTTGATGATTTCCCAATTAAAAATTTTTACATATTTTATATTTTTTGAAAAAAGTACGGAAAGTACAGAATTTTGCCAAACCAGTACATTTGCATGTACTGGTCAACTTTTAATTTTCCCCAGTACAGTGCTCGTGAAAACAGTACTGTACTGGGCAAAACAGTACGTCTGGTCAGCTTAAGTAAGTAGAATCGAAACATCGAAAAATAACTTTAAAAAGCTCACAAAGCATAATGAAATTTTATAAAGCATAAGCGAGCATAACAAAAATTTATAAAGCATTATCGAGTGACGTAAAAAATAGTAGGGGGCTTTTAAAAAATTTTTAAAAAGTAATTCTTTGAGTTTCGGTGTTGAACTCGCAACGCGACTCACCATAGCAGTAGTACAAGGTACACTGTTCGTTGTATGTATTGGCTTTATATTCGTATCTAAATTGTTGAGTACATATTCCTTTACTTGTTTAATATCGCATTTACGTGTACCTACCCTAGTACAGAGGGGCATAGTGAGCTAGCTTTATATTCTGGTGGTAGAGGTACTCTGGTTAAGGTCAGATGAGTTGACAGAGAGAGAGAGCTTAATCGTCATTATTTCTTTGTTTGAAGCATTTTGAACTTGGACCTTATCCTATCCTTTTTCGGCTGTTAACATTTTGATTGAATTTTCCAGCAACAACAGAACACTAAACGAAAAGAGACTCTATTAGAACCTAGGTTTTGAAAATCGAAATTGGGCTAACTGAAAATCTTAGATTTCAAGAACAGTTAAAATATAATTTTGATTCTGTTCTTTGTCGATTTTCATGAAATGTTCAAACATTCGTATTAACCGTCCTCTAATAGAACGCCCGCGTGCTGTTCCATTCAGCTCCTCCGGCCCCCGCGTACAATTAGAGACCCGTGCATTAATAGAGTCCCATGTATTATTCAAACTAACCGTTTTATTACTCTGAATTTAGTTGGAATAAACAGGCTAAAAACAAGAATTTTGACAATTTTCAGTCTTAAAAGTATGTATCATTTAATTCAAGCCATTCAGTAGCTAAAAAGTTAGGTTTACACTAATTCCTGTACACTTAAACACTAAAAATACTTCCGGTGACCTGCGTACAATTAGAGACCCGCGTATTAATAGAGACCGGCGTAGTAAAAGAGAATTTACGGTACCTTTTGCTTTTACTGCCCGATGAACTAATATTCATTCTTGGTTTTCACATTCTTGACTTCACAAGTCACAAGTTGCCTTTTCGCTCGAATCGACTCTAGGATGCCAGTTTCGGTCTACTTTCTTGACAATAACTTTTCATTCTTTTTTCACATCGAATCGAATTAACCGAAAAACTGTCTTGCTGCTTTTTTCTTTAACCCCGATACAAGAATGAAAATCTCAATCTTGAATAAAGCCAGCGCAGTAGCCGAGAGATGAATGGTAAATGGGAAGGGAATGACATGGCTTTTCTAAATTCAGTGTTGGATTGGGATTTGTTTGAAAAATCAAATTGTTGATTTTTGAGCACTGAAATTGGTTAAAGTACAGGTAGCAATAGTGAAACACTGTACGTTCTTATAATAAAGCTTCCATTAATCCGTTACTACTGCAACTAAATTCAAGTGTTCTGAACATTTTTAGAAAAATTAATATCATTAATATTATTATACGTAATTCCTACCTTTCATCTCATATTTCCAGTTCCACCAGCCGGATAATAAAAGTTGAACGTTGTTGACTCAAGAAAATAAACCCTTCTGTGAGGCCATACGCAATTCAGTCAGTTTCAGTTTAGCTTTATTGTCGCGTCATTCAGTACATAAAGTACCTATTGATTTCCAATGACAGGCCTACAAACTACAAAATGATAAAATTGACAATAACTATTATTATTGTTCTGATTATGATGGCAACTGGGAATGTGAATGGTTGAATGAGTAGGAAACCTTCAATTAGGGACGGGGGCCCCTGAGGCCTGAGTCAATTGCCAAAATACCTCTCAGTCAAGTCAGTCGTAGAGTTATTACAAAATGTGATATAATATGGTTGCTCGACATTTCTGGTTTGGACTGTAGATAGGGAGCACAAATTACGAGTCACTTACACTGTTATAGAAAACTACATTTACACAACAATTCAGAGTTCCTATATTGCATTGGCTTAAATGCTTTTGACTAACGTCTCATCTATCGGAACTGCATTGTATGTTTTTGTTGTCTAAATTTCTAAACAGTACTCACATAATATAATTCTAAAATTGAATTTTAAAAAAATTGAATTTAAACAAAATTGATTTTTTGTAACCAAAAGGTTGTTGTAGGGTTTGCTATTTGATACTGAGTAGCAGGGATGAGTTTGATGTGAGATGCTGAATGATGAATTAACTGAAATCTGAAATCTGCATTAAATCTGCCTACGGATGACAGAAACATACACTTCGGTGAATTTGATGAATGTGGTTGCCTTAATAATTCGCACAGCTACAGAAACACTGCAGAATTATAAACACACAAATTAACTTTAATTACCGAATAACAAACTACGAGATTTCAATTAATTGTAGTTTCACAAATACTGAATTTAGGATTTAGAAACTGATACAGAAAATGAATACTGAAGCGGACTGAATTTTGAGAGTTCCTCAGCGGTTGAGTGTTGAAGC
>JAQFZC010002225.1:0-24183 GCA_034695205.1 Dicyrtoma fusca | reverse complement strand
CATACCTTCACAGCGCCCGAGTTATCTGGTCCTCTGTAGAGGGCGTGGGTTCGAATCCCACTCCTAACTATATTTTTTGACTTTATCCGAATCAATTTATCTTTTAATTTTGTATAAAAAAAGACACTGACTGTCGAAAATACTATATATACAGCCAGCAGAACAATAATGAAATAGGTTTTGTTTCTATTTTGGATGTTTATTGACCCTATGAACTTATTCGATTTCTGCTTCAACTGAACTGATCGACCATTTTGAAGGAAATATTTTGCAATTATTTGTTGTAATTGCAATTGTTGTAATATAAACTTTCTAAACTCTATAAACATCTACCAGGGCGGTTCAACGGTGGTGGTAAAACAGATACGATGACGGCGTTTCTTCCATCGGTGTCTATCGCCAGACTAGTCAAAAAACTGACAGTAAAATATAATCCTAATCCTGTCACTAATCATGTCAAAAATTTAAAACAAATATATTGGTTGTAATGTAAAATATGTAAGATTACGGCACAATTACGAGCAAAATCGATCATTTATTCATGTTACAGGGAAATAATAAAAGGTAATAAATTTTTAAGTAGGGTAAAGGCTTCTAATTGGGGTACCCCTCGTTTTTCTCCACTGTCAACGGTCAATCAAAATCGAACATATCTTCTATAGAAAGTGTAATACCCGAGGAATTAATTCCAGAAATGTTCGATTTTAATCAACCGTTGACACTGGAGAAACACGGGGGGCGGGGGGGGGATACTACAGTTACAAGCCAACTACAGTTAGAAGCCTTTACCGTAGTAATAGAATTCAATTCAATCCTCCATAACTCAACTACGGTTAAAAGCCGCACGCGTTCGTTTCCCGTTAACGTTTCCCTTTAAGTATATATATACGTACCTACCCCCACTTTTTTAATATATTTTCCTTACAGTATTTTATGCTTAATAAGCGCACCTGCGGTTATTCTGTCAGTTGAGTTGTAGCTGTTCAACTCAATTCTAAGATTAAGATACTTTGAATATCATTATAATTCTGGCAACTTCTAATATAGACGCTGCGGCCATGTTGTGTACAGTATGACTTGCAATAAAATCCTGACCAAGGTAGCTCAAAGTGTGAATGATGCCCAAAATTACGAAAAGGCGAGAAAAATTGATCCAATGGCTAATTTATGTAAACGGTTTGAAATCACGGACTATACTGAGAAATTTAAAAGCCCAACGCCGTTTAAGTGTCATGCTATGTTTAACGGAGCCACATAACAGGAGATAGTACCTTGCCATCTATCATCAAGATGATTGAAATGAAAAAGAAAATTTCAACTCACATTACGTTCAAGTATTTTAATTTGTTAAGATTTTAAAACAACACGTGTTACATACTTTACGGAAAAAACTGTATGAATCAATTCCCGTCTCCAAATATGGACGTTACTTACATACATAGACATTGTACACCTGAGGCATTCCCATTTGTTACGCACGCTGTAAAGATCTGTTAAGACTAAGACCTACATAGTCACTACTATATCTATTGTAATGTAAATAGGCAACACTTTAATTATTCGACAAAAAACTGATTTCTAAACTATCAGTTAAATCAAGGTTCAGTTTTGATGCACAATCTCAAAATAAAGACGATGCAAAATAATCGGCTATGGCAGCCAACCATGAGAGTCGCATAAATACACGGTCAAAAGGATTAAAAAATTATTAATAAGTAAAGTACCTGTATTATAATCACTAGCTCCCTCTTTCTCTTTACAAGGTTCGGGTGACCGTGTCAGGTCACCAAAGGTCAATTATGAGCACATTAACTTTAATTTTAATCCTATTTTCTGGAACCGTAAATATTTTCTTCCGTCTCTCACTGTCCCTTCATGCGACTGAATCTGACGAAGAAAAATCTCCGTCCCTTCACATCTACACTGCACCGTAGTGCTAAAAACGGAGCGAACCACTACGTACTTACAAAACACAAAGGATTCCATACAATTCATAAAGAAATTCTCATTTTTTTCTTAAATCTTACATTCTAAGTACCTACAGTGACCTACACCAATAACAACAACACAAAATAAGTAGGTACATACTACATACACAATACATCAGGAAAAATTAAGATTAACAAACTACAACATCGATACATATTACAAAATCAGCAAGAATCAGACCACAGAGCGTACCTACTTACAAATATACACTAGTCTATTGTAACACACTGAAACCAAAATTTGAACACATAAGTATAAAGACTTCATACTCAAATTGCGATGTACACAAGCTAAATGCTTTAACATATTGCATTACTATTTCATAGTACACGGTTCCACATAACAATTGTATTGCGGATCTAGCCCAGTAATCAATTTCAAAATAGTGTTCAAAATAAAAACGTTATGTACAAAAATCTGAGGCAAGGTCGATTTTTATAAATAGAAATTAACTGGTTTCAAGTTTTCCAACTTAAATAAAGCAGTAATTAAACCGATCAAACATTTTAAAATCCCAGGTAAACAGAAGTTCAAACAAACTAAATGGGACGAAAATATTGAAAGGTTGAAAGGTTTCTTATTGATGACCAAGGTAAACTAAATAAATTGGCAAAGGAAATCCTGGCGTTTGGGATTGGGAGGCGGAGTTGCCTCGGTGGAGTCTATGCCCGGGACCAGCTTTTCCTACTTATTACAAACTTTTTCCAACAGTTTTCCGTGTTTTTTGTAGAAGGTCATGTATACCTAGTATACTACTGTCAAATCAATTGACCACGTGCAGATCATTATTTATTACCGTTTCAAAAAATGCCTTGCAACAAAACAACAGATTTTAATGCTTTTAGTCAATGTTGCATCGTATACTTTGCATTTTTCTAGAATTCCTGATTTTGTCCCTGCTTTTTCCTCATCTCTTCAACCTATTTAATTGTGTTTATCCTGAACTCTTAGTAAATGTGGTATTATGGCTGTTTTGTTCTGTTACCTATTACGCAGTTCCATGGGTGGATACGAACCTTAGGAAAAAGTTTCGTTATTTATTTCCGATCCAAATAATTTGAGTATTGTATAATGTCAAGTCCGGTCAAAATCCAAATAAACAATAACAAGAATAACAATAAAGAAAACAAGTGCTTAATGCTAATTTTCATTGTAAAAGGAAGGTTGCATTTATTTCTGCCACATCGATGTTTGCCTTAGTATCGCTTAATGCATAATCGTAGCTGAAAAGTTGCATAACATTAACATTGCATTAAATCGCAGCTCGAAAGATGCTTTTGCTGCATAATTAAAGCGAAAAAAAAGGCAAAGTATGCATACGTCGCTAACAATAAGTGATAAGTATGCATTGTGATCGTGATCATTCATAGATAGATAATAGAAGCTGCTTCAGCTTCTTTATTACTTATGTACTAATAATATGATAATCTAATTATTGGTATGTATCGATAGGCAAATGAAAGAAGATGAAATCGAGAAGAAGTTTTGTTAATTGCAATTTACTAATCACTAATTCTCAAGAAGTTAGGATGGCCGAGTGGTCTAAGGCACCAGACTCAAGAAGAAGGTTTGGCTGTTGGCCTTCAGCAAGGCAAGACGTTCCCAAGTTGGTGGTTGCTGGTGCAAGGTCCCTGCGAGCCCACACCTTCACAGCGCCTGGAACCCAGAGTTATCTGGTCCTCGGTAGAGGGCGTGGGTTCGAATCCCACTCTTAACTTCATTTTTGAATGTTTTGCAAATTCATTTTGAAAGCACATATCTACGTGGTGAAACAACAAACACGGAAATTACTTTTATAATTTATTTAAAATTGTTATTTTGGTAGTTACATTACAATTATTGTAGTCACTTGTCCACCTAGAATACAGATGGATTTTCATCCGCAATTTTTAACGAGCTAAAGTGAAAACAAATGTCGTCAAACCAACGAACGATGTGTAGATCATTAACTTTATTGTCATTTTAAAAAATGCTTTAGGTACAATAAAACAACAGATTCGGATGATTTTTTAGTCAATATTACATCGCATGCCTTGCATCGATGATTTCGTGGACGAAGTATTGTAAGAATCATTATTTTAAGAACAAGTTGCAAAATACGTTACTTATTAATAGTACGAAAAAATGTATTTTAGCTTTATTTGAGTAAGATTCAGAACTTTTTTTTAAGCGTCAAAGTAATGTTTTAACATTACCAACTGCTGTTAGAAATTAAATTGTGTGGACCTACACAGCAGATGTGCATACTACATCAGTATATAAGTTCATAACTTTTTTACTAGCATATAAATTCCACCTTTGTTGAAATGTTTAAATCTCAACTACGTGAACGGCATCTTTATACTAGTTCACTTGTATATTGGTATTAGTATTTAGTTATTCAAATAGGTTATTCATATGTGCAAGGTATTAGCATTAATAGGGGATGATACAAAATAAATTATTCAGCATAACCATTTCACTCACGACGGCAACTACGTTTTCGTCATGTTCTGAATTCTGATCATAATAATAATATGTACTCTGTGTTACTTAACTAGTGATGGCTTTACGTGACTGAGGTATAACTTACACGTATAATTATAATTACCTAAATAAAATTTGTCTTGAAGTGTGTCCCATTAAATGAAAGATCTATATCAGTTGGGATGGCCGAGTGGTCTAAGGTGCCAGACTCAAGTGGCGTGTAGGACTGGTCCGCAAATGACAGCCACCGGAGTTTCATATCATTATTTGATTTATATGATTTGTGGGGCGAGGTCAATGTCGATTCTGGCGATCCATACCTTCACAGTGCCCGAGTTACCTGGTCCTCTGCAGAGGGCGTGGGTTCGAATCCCACTCCTAACTATGTTTTGTGGCCTTATTATAAAATCTTTTATTTTTTTATTTAGGAAAATAGTAGGTACAAAATAGTATGCAGTCAACAAAACAGTAATGAAGTAATTATCTACATTTTCTTTCTATTTTTAATATTGTATTAACATTTGACACCATGAGCTCAGAAATATTTCTAGTTCAACGAAACTGATCTGTCATGTTGAAGGAAGTTTGTCAATTAAGTTATAAATAAATTATTGTAATATCGCTCTATAAACGTCTACGAGGAAAGTTTAACTGCGGTAACAAACGATGACGGAGTTATTCCAGCGTCACATCACAGGTGTGTACAGGTGTCTAGTCCGGCCAGATCAAAAAACTGATAGTAAAATATAATCCTGTCACTAATCATGCCAAAAGTTTGAAACAAAATACAATGGTTGTAATGTATATAGGTAGTATGTGTTTGTTGTGACGGCACAATTACAGCCAAAATCAATCGATTATTCATGCCACAGTAAAATAATAAAAGGTAAAATTCAATTCAATGCTCAATAAATCATTTACCGTCAACTGTCGTACGCGTTCGTTGGCCATTTACGTACATTTTTTTAATAATTTTATTATATCTCCGTTCCTCACCGTGTTTTGGTGCTAATAAGCGCATCTACTCTTAATTCTGTCAGTTGAGTTGTAGTTGTAACTCCACACACAAGTTTAAGATTAAAATATTTCGAACGTAATTAATTCAGGCTACTTCTAATTTAGTTTCTAACAAGAATAATAAAACTACATCTGCCATAATGGCTCCCGCATCTATCTACAGATTGTTCCTAGTTCTTATGTTGTCGGTGTGTCAAGCGCGGACACAGACAGTTACAACTTTACGTAAGTTTAGTTTTTTTTTATAGAAATATGGTAAATGCTTTCTTAAACTTCAATTAAATAGACATCTTATACATTGAATAATTTAATATTGCAGCCAGTTTAAAGGCAAACATTGTGGGGAAGTTGACTGTGTCTGGTTTCTCAAGCGGTGGAGCCATGGCCACACAATTCCATGTGGCTCATTCATCCATCGTTTCCTCCGTGGGAGCTTTTTCTTCAAGTAATTTACATAATCAACCAAAAATACAAGTTTACAAAAATTCGGCTGTATTTTGTCCATTCTTATTTTCATAATTCTCATTCCTCTTGCTTAAACCACTAGTTAAATTCGTTAAAAGTAACTTATCGCTCCTAATTCAACTTGATTAGATAGTTAAGTAATCAATACATTAATTAATTACAGCTTTTTACCGCTGTGGTCCGGGAGGCCATGCAGTGTACAGCATGACTTGCACTAAAAACCTAACGACGGTAGCTAAAAGTGTAAGTGACGCACAAAACTATGAAAAAGCGGGAAAAATTGATCCACTGGCTAATTTGAATGGTTCGAAAGTATTTGTTTGGAGTGGCACGAAGGACCAAGTTGTTCCTACTGGTTAGTGGTTCGATTTCGATGTTTTTTAAAAATTAAACTGACTCTTATTCTGTTTAAAGATTGTTTTAATCTTGTATCATTGCATTTGCTATAGTGCAGTCAGACAGAATTTGAATCCTAAATGAGATTGTGATTGTGAGGTGGCTATTAACAAAGTTGATGGCTTTTTCTGATTCTAGCTGTAACTAAGAAAGTAGCTGATTTCTACGCTAAATTCACACCTTCAAGTAATATTCGGTTTGTGTCTCAAGACGCTGTTCATGAATTTGTAAGCACTAAGCTGTAATGCACGTGTCTATTCCATTGTTAACCGGAATACATTTATAAAATTAACACTAAACTTTTATTTTGTTACATTCTGACAGCCCACAGATGACTTCGGGCCAAAATGCCCCGAGGCTACAACAAGCTTCATTGGAAATTGTGCCTTTGCCGGCGGCTTTGAAATGCTATCATCCATTATTGGGTCATCCGTACTGAGACCCTCAAGTTAGTAAAAATACAGTAAAAAAATGAATTTAATTATCAATGCCTGTTCCATACAACAACTCCATGAAAGTATACAATAATCAAAATCTTAATAAATGTTTCATTTCGTGTTTCCACCACAGAAGATTTAAAGACGATTCCCTTGGTTTACTTTAACCAGTCCGAATTCACGGCTCCCAGCAAACCAAATGATATCGGCTTGGACAATAGTGGGTACTATTACGTCCCTTCAAGTTGTAAAGGAAATATCCGGTGTCGACTTCATTTTTTCTTTCATGGCTGCACCCTCGGAAAGTAGGTTTATTTTCATTAATTCTTCATGCAAAGTTATATAGGTAATACAAAGTGTCCGTCTTATTTAAATAAATATATTTTCTTGACTTCGTTTTTTTCTTCAGCCAAGCCTATCAGCCAGTATTCGTGGATAGGATTAGTTACCTGAAATTCGCCGAAGCCAACGACATTATCATGGTCTTCCCACGAGCGGCTAGGGTTCCAGTCAAAAATCCCGATGGATGCTGGGACGTCTATGGGCAACACGGAGATGGGTTTGGTAATTCAATTTTTGATGTTCCATTAAGAACCAATCGTATAAGGTTGGATGTAAAATGAAAATTTAGTAAACTGATCTTACTCGCACCTTCATCTTTTATCCTTTTTTCAGCTACGAAAGACGCTGTTCAAATTACAGCAATTAAGAAAATGGTGGATCGAGTAAATGGAAGTCTTTAATACTGCTCACCGAGTTCACAGTTCAAAGATAATAATTACAATAAATCGATTTCTATCGTTATGTCCGCGTTATACTTGCGGAAGCAGTTCTGATTATTAAAAGATTTCCGACGTGCGTAATAATAATGTATACGGCGTCGAAATGTATAAAAATATAATATGTCTACAAAATAATGAATTAATAAAAATAATAAAAATTACCTACAAAAAAAACTTTCTTCCTGATTAAAGAATTAACGTAGAATAATGTCTATTATTTTTTCACATTATGTAAGAGTGGAAATCTACCACTATTTCTGCTTGTTACGAATCTGAAACTGTCGTTTAGCTTCTTTCGCAATAATTTTCGTCCCCTTACTTCTGGCCACAGTGAGTGATTTTTTAAACAAAAATGTTTATTTCTTCTGCCAATGACCTAGTTTATTAGATGTAGGTAGGTACCTATCTATAGATACTCTATGTGAAGCAATACTGGCAAGCAGTGTTGTTGATATAATATGTAGCAACAGTGCGACGGCGTTCACTAACCACCAAGAAGTCCAATGCAAGTATTGTAAAATTATTAAGTATTTTAATAAGAATTTTAATTGTTCATTTTAATAGTAAAGCTACATTGTCAGTATGATGAAAATAATGATGTAGCTTCTCTTAGCTTCTTAAACTATGGGCGTCTCGTCATCTCGTCTGTGTATCAAGTTATTTATTCATTTACTAACAATTTATCTATAAGGTTGCACCTTCGGATTCGGAAACTTGAAGTACGTGGAGCTGAAGTTCTAAGAAAAATATGGGCCAGTGATAAGATTAGAGTGGACAAGAATATGAGTATTTTCCCAAGACAATAAAATTATTATCTCCACCGTCAACCGAAGAAATGCATACTACAACCTGATAAAAAATACCGACATTAACCGAGATTGATCACGTTTCCACGAACTGTGCTATTGCTAACGGACTCAGGTTTGATAATAAAATGGAAATGAGAGTTAAATTAAGAACGGAGGACGGACGTCCTAATCTCCTAATGAAGTCATTGGTTTAGTTTTTTTTAGTTAGTTTGGACATAATTCATCATTATATATTACGTCTGTTGTTACTCTGCTCGTGCCAAGGTTGAAGGTGGAATCCAAATTGCAAGGGAAAGTGAATATAATAAATTAAAATTATACTTCACAATTAAACTCAAGTTTCGTCAACGTCCAACTGTTGACTGGGTGGAAAGTCCCATTTCAAAATATCTTATAATTAAACCAATAAAGTTTTTATTTGAAACTATCAAAAAATTGCTTCAGTCAGTCAGTACATATCATATTTCGATTAGAATTGTGAACACTCCACTGTTAAGTCAACAGTTGACTGTGACTTGTGTGCGACTGTCTGTCACTGTGAATATTTTTGTGATTTCATTTCTTACTGTCAACTATTGACTGTTGTTACTGTCAGACGGGGCTGACAGACCAGTTTCATCGGAAGTTCTGGTTCTGGTTGTGTCAACTGTTGACTTTTGCTGGTCACTTTTGATCATTATGGTGACCACTCGGGAAAGTTGGCTCTCCGCTAGGAAACTGCGATTGACGATCTACATGTTAATCGTTGCTCTATTATACCCCTTCATAGCCCCTTTGACGATCCTCACGATTTTATTTCGGAAACTGAGTTGTTTCTGCGTCAAAAATTGGCATCGAGATCGAGAGCGCATTCACGATATTTTACATCCCTTCGCCCAAATTGCTGTGAGTGACTTTTACCGACCCAGTCCACGATTCAACATCGTCATTGTTGGGATCCTCGATGGAACCATGCCCATCGACACTTTTCGTTCCCTAGTTACCAAGAATGTGGTTGACAGTAGGATCGATGTTGACCATCCATCTGACATCACCAAAATAGAAACAAAGAGTCAGTACCCCGAATTACAGTGTCAAGTGGTCAACGTTGGTGGTTACTACTACTGGAAGAAAATTCAAAATTTTGACATTAAGGACCACGTCCGCATTACGCCTTATAGTGACAGTGACTGTAACTTCGATGACACGGTCACTGAAAACAAAATAACTACCGAAAGTGACCTAAAGAAGATAATGGCCCACCTCTCCTCTAAGCCCTGGGATTTAACTAGGAGTCCATGGGAATTTATTTCCATCAATAATTACGTGGAGGAAGAGAACTCAAACAGCAAGGCGAATAATAAGAGGGAACAAACATTAGTTATTCTTCGAATTCATCATGTGCTAGCGGATGGTTATAGTGTCATTAATTTGTTGAGGCAGTTGGGTGGTGGAGAGTTCAAGATGAATGCTGAGCCAAATGCTAACTTCAAACGAAATATTGTTCCAAAAGCTATCAAAAGGCGAAAGAGGATCGCAGAAGCCCTTCAAAAGCTAATGATCCCTTTCTTGCTCATCGAGCCGATTGCAGTGAGCTTCGAGGAATTCACTCAGCGAAAATATGAAAGTTGGAGAATTTCTCCTAGAAGTCAATCAAATAAAAATGCCCGCCAGCTCAATTATCAAGAATTGTCGGCTTCGATGCCGGTAGCTACGATTAAAACGATCAAGAACAAATTAGGTGTTAGTTTTCAGGCTGTGCTAAATACGATAGTTGCGGGCGCTCTTCGGAGCTTAATGACAAGTATGAATGAAGCCATACCGAAAGACATTACTGCCTTTGTGCCCATTCCATTGCCTGGTCATCCCGGGGGTCTAACTAATCATTTGTAAGACGGCTTAATCATATTTTTATATTGCCTACATAATTATTTATGCATTTCGATGTAAGTCAATTAATTTAAAACACATTTTATTCCTTCAATAGTGGTTACATCCTCATAAAACTTCCCGTCGGAGAATCGGATACTATGAAGCGTATTCATTCGACAACTAAGGAATTGAAAAGTCTAGCACAAACACCCCTACCTCTATTGATGTATATTTTGTACACCTTTATGGGGATTTATCCGTCCATCTTGTCTGATGTGATTGCTTCCACTGATCTTGGATACACTATCATGTTCTCCCCCTTCCCAAGCTTTGATGGCCTCTACTGCATTGGAGAATGTCAAATGACTGGCATTGTATTTACACTGGGGACGGCTTGTGATGGCGCGGGTAGGTTATTCGGTTATTGCATTATTGCACTAGCACTCGTTGCTAGGAAAACCATTTAATATTATTATTATTACTATTACTATTAGTGTATGATTTATTTCCTTGTTGATCAACTGTTATATTTCCATTTTTAGGGGCCACAGTCATGTCACTCAGCAGCTTCGACAACATCCGATTTGGAATCACCATTGATCAACGAGTTTACCCGTCCGAAGAAAACCTAAAAAAGTTCAGTCATTTCATCGATGCGGAAATTAAAACTTTACAACGATTAGACGCTGTGCTGGCTGAGTGATATAGTAATCATTAAAGTACCGTATCGTCCATATCTGCCTTAGTACGATGAATATTTATCACAAAAATAACTTAAATGAAACTACCTAATTAAACTTTACTTAATGTCGGTTACTTGTTACTTTGTACAAGAGTTTAATTAGATGTAGTGCAGTGTAGTTTATAACGTTTATTTTAATTTAAATCATGACATATAGTTACTTTTATTTTCAGTATGTTTTATGTTTAGGCAGTTATTTACAAATTATATCCCAAATTTTTACTATATTATTACCCGAATGTAAGTACCATAACTTTTAACTTTTGCGCTCCTTCACAATTAATTTTAAGTCCAATGGGTTCCACACAATCCCAAATTTCCGTTCCAAGGAAGGTGGCCTATTACTGTCAGCGGGAAGTACGCTGAACCGCCGAAAGAAATTTGTAATTAGTAAAAATAATTGATCTCTCGCGAACCCTTCACCCAAACAACTCCGTTTACCATGGCTGAATGGAATTAAATTGATTTCACTTCTTTTAAACTGTCCCTGATCATCAAGGAATCTACTAGGGTCAAATTTTTCTGGGTCCTCCCAGTTTGTCGGATCATGATGAACTGCATACAGGTTTGAAACGATCATTGTGTCCTTCTGGATTAAATATCCCTGAAATTCAACATCCTGGGTTGTTCTGTGAAAAACGCCGAAGGGAACTATGGAACTCACTCGGAGTAGCTCAGTGATTATAGCCTCCACATATGGCATCTTAATTCGATCCCGTAGACATGGAGTTCTAGACAAATCGTCAGTTCCAGTCACCATATCGATTTCACATTGAAGTTACCGTTGTATTTCTTGGTCCCTTGCCATATAGATCATGAGCCAGTCCATTTGAACTGTGGTTGTATCCACTGCAGCCATAAAAACTTCGCAAGTTGCATTTTTCTGGTTTCCTTCTAGATATTTAGACAAAAGAATAGACAAGAAAATTGTATGTAAGTTTGCAGCCTAATTTAGCAATCGTTTTTAGTGTATAATTATGTAAATTATGATTTAGACCTGCTACGCTAAAATGAAATGATGAACTTTGATCCTTTGTCTCGCCGATTTTGTCAAAATAAGCATCAGTAAAATACTTGGGCTGCCCTTTCACATAAAATGATTTTACATGTGCAATCTGTTCCCCAATGAAATTGTAAATCTCTTTAAAAGCTTTCACTGGTGGATTGTAGCCGAAATACGTGCCCAAGTTAGAAACCGTCGGGAAAAACCAAAATATTTGAGCTATGATTGAGTCATTCGTGTCAAGTCCCCTGCAAAGGAAAAAAAACATGCGAAAGAATTCAAAAAATCGTTTCAATAAGCAAGACGCAGGATACACATACAAGCGAATATTGGGTAGAAACTGTATGATGATGAAATTATAATGACACCTATCCATTGATTCCAGTAAATGTGTTAAAGTTCGGTTATCTTCACTGAATCGTGTCCCCATGACAGCATCCCACAACGAATTAATGACACAAAAACGAAATAATTTATTCATTTTCATTGGTTGCCCAGGCAATGCTCTTGATTTAGCTGCTAAACTATCCAAGAATGTTGTAATTTCTTCATTCATTCTAAATTCGAAGGAACTCTTTTCAAAGCCATATTCCTTTAAAGTTTTCACAATAAATTTCCGTTGCTCCACATGTATGGGTCCGTCAATGAAAGACAACCCTATAGTTAAAAATAATAAAAACACCTTTAATTAAATAAAGTTTAAATCTAATTTTAAGTGGGAACTCTACGATGCCGGGATAACAATAGTTTTAATTACAAACCTTGTCCTTCTGAAATCGAAACCATGACAGGGAGTAACGGTCGACCAGAAAATTCGTCCAAACTGAAAGCTTCCCTAATTGACTTGGCATCATTTAGAACGACCGCTCTGAAATGTTTTCATTTATTATTATTGTAACATTGTTGTAAAACTATAATGGAGATATACATCGAAAGACAATTTTTAAGATTCACTTTTAATTTATGGGCACTGAAAACTGTAAAACTCATTTTAAGTACGTGGAAATAAGCGATATCCAGAGTCAAAAAAATAGAGCTAATAATTTGATAATATTATTATAAACATGTCGTAAATTCTCTAATAGGACGCTCGCGCACTATTCCATTCAGCTCCTCCGACCCCCCGCGAACTATTAGAGACCCGCGCATTAATAGAGATCCGCGTATTATTCAAACTAACCGTTTTACTACTCTGAATGTAGTTAGAATAAACAGGCTAAAAACAATAATTTTGACACTTTTAAGCGACTTAAAAGTATGTGTCATTTAATTGAAGCTATTCAGTGGCTAAAAAGTTAGGTTTACACTAATTTCTGTACACTTAAACACTGAAAATACTTCCGGTGACCCGCGTACTCTTAGAGACCAGTGTATTATTGGAGACCCGCGCATTATTCCATTCGGGCCCTCGGACCCCCGCGTATAATTAGAGAACCGCGTAATAAAAGAGAATTTACGGTAGGTACATACATATTGTATGATCTTTAAAAAATCTTACGGTACTCCGCCGAATTGCACAGAAATCACTGACCCATACTTCTTCTTCCATTCTAAAAATGTCTTAGCTGGATTATTGCCAAAAAATAGAATATGACCCACAACTGGCAATCCCCAGGGCCCTTGAACATAGCAAAATTGTATCGGTTAGAAACGAAACAAATTAGTAATATTTTCGAATATTAAAAAGCGTTAATTATAATTATGTGCAGATTTAATTAAAATAACTAACCAGGTGGCGGGCTGGATTCCCCCGTTTTCCTTTTCTTATGGAAAAGATAAAATGCAGCAACAAGAGCTGCAAAAGTAACCAAGAGCTGCGTCATCGTCAGAGCCAACATTTCGCCGATGCAATGGTTGAATTCAAAAATCTGCAATGCATTTAATCTCTCAATTTACACATTCACAACCTAACCTACTAACCACTCTGAGGATAAATAATTTATACTTGAATATTATGCGTTACTACATTGTGCATTGATTATTGCAAATTGCATAACAAGAAGTATGAATAAATACAAAGGACACGAACACCCCATCGGGTTAACCGATCACTTAAAATGTAAACAATTCTGCAACTTAAAGTGGAACTACCTAATGCACATTTGCAAAGCAGTTTACGTATACCTACGCGTTTGCTTAAATCTTATGAATACTTATACTAGATACTACTAGATAGTGCTTTGGAGTATGCTTAATTAATTCGCTGTCAGCTTAAGGTATTTTTTATTTTTGTTAAATGTAACAAAAAACTAAAGGAAGACCTGTTACTGGCAATATTTGGCCTTGTCCAGTCTTCATTCCAAAACCTTGATGATACTTGCATGGGACTTTGAACTGAAGTATATAATTACATCTGTCATTCTGTCAGCACATAATTATATATACATATACGAACAAGTTCAAGTTCAAGGATAAAACAGTAAGATATCTGTTTAGTGCGTAGGCACATGAAGGATTTGGCTTCAAGCTTTTTTGGCTTTGTCAGAAAACTTAAGCAAAAATTCAGCAATAAGCTGATCAACTGACCAAGAAATACATTACATATGTAATGTATATACAAATCGTTATAGTTAGCTTAATTTTTACACACATAATTATATACATAATTGTATAGCTATGTATAGGCTAGGCGCTGAATATATAATACACTAACAAATTTTTCACGTCCGCGATGGCAATGGACAATACATAGATATTTCATTTCGTAAAAGACGTTCTAACTTCTAACAACTGGTTCTAGTTACAGTACATACTAATATGTACCTAGATACATAATAAAGTCCATATACCTACATACATCCACAACAAATAGTTTGCTAATCTGAGGGTAGGTATGAAATAATTTTTTTACTGAATTTATTATTGTCAATTTATGTTGCTCTATATTTATCGATGGAGTGTGTGCTTTTATATTGCAGTCAAACTGAACTTTTAAACAATTTATCTAAACTTTTTCTGATTCTGTTCACCTCTAATTCATAATTGCGAATAAGTGCTGCTGTCTCTCCTTACGTTTGTGGGAATTGATTGCTTTATTTTTGATTTCAGGCAGTTTGCGATGGAAGTTAAAAAGTAAACCAAACATGTACTGATGTAAAAAAACTAACCCAAGGTATCTGTATTAAATACACTGTAATTACCTTTTATTTAATATTGACAGATTAACAAGGAAAATTAACCCATCAAAAACATCTTAGTCTGGACGTAAGGTCGGATGCAAAGTTTCATTATTAAATTTTAATTTTGGTTTAGGGACGTCGCCGCATTTCCAGCATCAATTGATAATTCAAAGCCTTGGAATCATGTGCGAAAGATGTTAGACAAGCCTAGTCCATTTACTTACCATACCTTCATTCCCGCATATGAATATTTAACTGCTCTCCAAAAATATGCTAAAGTAGTTGAAGCTGGTGGTTTAGGATGTAAACTGTTGAAATATCTGATTTCGTAATGTGGATATGTGGATAAGGGTGGTGGGGGTAAAAAAAACAGGGGGTACAAAGAACAGCCCCCAATATCTAAGCTACCAATGCAAATAACATCTAAAAGCTTAGCATCGTACAAAACTACATTTAAAAGTGTCCTAGGAAATATTGTGCTTGATACTTGTCAGATGTTAGTACGTCGGAGGGAAAAAATCTTACCTATGTATATAATTCGACATGTCCGTCTCCAGCAAAAACTCCTGTTCAAAGTCGAAAATGTCCGCATGGGGCTGCGGTTTTTATGGCAGTAAAAAATGCTGTATCATTACGTTTTGCCCATTACTACATACATACAAAATTTTATTTTCAACACGATGCAGTCTAGGTGACTCGAATAAGTGGTAGTTTTGAAAAGTTAAGCTACTTTTAAAAATACTCCAGAAAAAATATTAAAAAACAGGCATGGGGGTAAAAAAAAACAGCAATCTGAAAGTTGAATTGAGGTCAAAATGCTGTAAATAAGTTAGGTATTTTAACCACCTGAAGTAACCAAGTATGTATATTTTTCAATTTTACAGTCTTTTTGAATTTTTGTTGCGAATGCTCTTTAAAACAACCAGTTTTTAAAAACATCGTTTAATGGGGCACTCTGAGATTAGCAAAGCCACGCATGAAGATTTAGTTGTAATTAATTAATGGTAGTGTGCTTTCTGTCATTGCAATCGTTTTCTAATTGAAGTGTAATGTAAAACCTAACATAAGAAGAATGCAGTTGGGACCAATATGCATCGAATTCATATTTGATTTACAGGATTTATGGCAGACAAAAAATCAAAACGAGCGCCTATTTGTTTTACCCCCAGATCCCTTATTAGCGACATTAACACAACTGATATTTCCAACTTCAATTGACAGCTTCTTTTCCGCAGGGATAATGTGGGCAAATACATATACAGCTCAGTGTGCTGCAGCAATTGTAAATAAGAAGGGCGAAGGAGCAAATGCCATTGCGTAAGAATAAATATCTATAGATTGTACTGTGTACATAAACCCAGTATAAAACTTTTTCCCGTCGCAAAAATCCATTGTTTCTACATAATTATTTTTTCTTTTAATTCTTGTAGCCATTATTGCAAAATCCAGGATATAAGCATCGATTTTTACAAGCAATTTCATCTGATTGTTTCCAGTTTAAATTCGATTATTGCAAGAAACTGGCTGAATAGTTTTATTGTCAATTTACAAGTAAAAAGTGATGAATGAATTCCTTTTGTCGATGAAGGAACTGAGAGTTTCAAAGGAATTTTTTGAGCCATTCGAACCCTTGACACTCCATGTGTAGAATGCAGTTTGGCTTTTTTGTGTCCACCTCAAGTAAGTTTAATAAAATAAAAAACCTCAGTCGATCAGCTCTCTAGTGAATTTGTTTGAACAAATATATATTAAATATTAGGAATTTAGGACTAATTCATATTTTATATAATAAAACCAAGGTACGTTAACATTTATACAATTGTACCCCCCCCCCCGCCCCCAGTGTCGCCCCTGATCCGGCAAGGGCTGCCAAGCTATTGAGGAAAATGGTAAGTACGAGGGGACACCTCAGGTCAAAAAAAAAGGTCTCAAATGCTTTTTATTTCTGAGGAGGTCAAGTGTTTCAGTGCTTAATGCATTGGTCTCCCAACACGGACCCCCTGTGTGGCTAGCTTACTCCGTACGAACACAGAGCCAAGTAAGCCTTTAATGATATTGGGCACAACACGTGTGGAGGTCAGGCGCTGTTCCCACGCCGTCACCGGGGCGCCCACGCTCACGACAATGCACTAGGCGCCACTGTCACGGAGGAGCAGCCTCTGGCTAAATCCGCTAAAGCGAATATACACTGGCTGTATACCTATAGCTATAGATGGCTATGGGTATAGTTATGGAAAATTCAACTTTTTCCTTCACTTTGCGTCTTCCTACACTTTTTTAAAATATTCAAAATTTGATGTGTACTTTTTTGAAACGTGCAAAACTTGAATCTCAAAACATGATAAGATGTACTTATGTACTTACGTCTCGTAAAAATAGGGAACTTGTTTTTCTAGGTTCATGGGTAGGTATGCACCATTTTTCATCTTAACGTTTTGCCTCCGGGTCACTTTGCACTAAAGCAATAATGGGTACGTCTCATCTGACCAAGAAAAACGTTGCATTCAAGTGGTTATGATTTTTAACTTAACATTTACTTCATACACATATATGTAATAGGGATTGGCCTCTTTTCCAACAGAAGATATTGTGATTCGTGTGCTCAAGAAAGTACAAATCTGCGTTCACAATCTTTTCTACAGCACACCCGACACAGTTACTTTCTATCCTTCCAGCTTCAGTTGACACTGCTAAACCTCCCGGTTTGAGCCTTATGGCCTGCTGGGCGTACTTCCGTGGCCTTTCTAGCCTGATCGTTCGGAACTAGGCACATGGCTAGCAGCCTTCGTTCTTTAGCCTTTTGACACGAGTCTTGCCGCATAAGCCTTCTAGCCTAATGATTGAAATATGGACTTTCAAGCCTGACACTTTACGCCTTAGGGTCCCGACCTTAGCTTTCCTGCGTAAACCTTCCGCTCTGACTCTTCCGTCCTTAATCTTCTTGCATGATTCTTCCAACCTTCCATTCCTTCCGAAGTCTTTTGTGCTGAGTTCTCTGGATTGAATCTTCGGGTTTGAGCTTTCTTGCCTTGGCCGCCAGTCTTCTTTGCACGGGGCAACGACCTTAGGGTCTGAGCCTTAGGCCCGAGCCTAAAGGCCTGAGACTTCCGGCATGAGCCTTCCGGCCATTATCTCCTCGCCTGAGCCTACCGGCGTCATCCTCCCGGCCTGAAACTTAGAGCTTGAGCCTTCCAGCCTAAGCCATTGGGCCCGAGCCCTCTGGCCTGATAGCAAAATCGTCAAAAACAGGTCAAAATAACCCCTTTTTTTATTATTTCGCATTAACCAACAGCGTCTTCTACAAATCTCAATCTACAGAAACCCTTCGCCTTGGACTTGCGCTTCGAATGAGACCAAAATTGTTTTATTTGTTGTGCTACTGGCTAAGAATTTCTTTCGCACTCCAATCGGGTGAACAAGAATCATCATAATAATAAAATCCAAAAGACGCTTTTGTGGTGTCCCATCTGGTTTACAACCCCCACTCACCCCTCTTCCCCCCACCGACCTCCAACATTTTCCATTTCCAACACTTCCGAACATTTTCCCAGCTTTAGTGTCCCATACAAACCAATCATGTCATTTACAGTTTTAAATAGTCTTTTTAAAAATCGTTGTAAGCATCTTACTGTACGGGTCGCTTTATTTATTTGTTCTATCTAAAGCGTAAATGGATTCGATGAGCCAGTTAGTGTATGTATTATGGAAGCGTGGGTTGTGTTTAAAATTTCATGACCTATGGCTCAAATTAGATATTTGCAGCAGTAATGTATACAAGCTGCTTTTGCGTCGAATTATGAATAAAATTAGCGAAAGAACAAAAGTGCGACGTAAGTTCTTAGGCTGGAAGGTTTAGGCCGAAGGAATTCCACCAGAATGCTAAGGCTTGAAGGCTTAGGGCATAATCCTCTGGTCAGATGACTCAGTCAAGTATTTTTCTGCCAGAAGGCTCATGGCAGAATTCTCTGGCCAGATGGTGCAGACTGCAAGGCTCGGCAGAAGCTTAATTAAGGGTAACTTTCTCAGGCCCAAAATGTTTGACCAGCAAGGCAAAAGGCTCAGATCAAAATTTTTACAACAGAAGGCTTACACTACTAGGAGGCGCACACCAGAAGGTTTAGGACAGAAGGTTGTTGTTTTGTTTGAAACTTCTTTTTTGCTCCAGGGTCCAGTTCACTACTGACCCTAATGATATTTATACTTTGCAAAAGCGCTATTGCTTTGAATAAATGCCATCGTTTCCTCTTACTGGTACAGATATGATAACAACTGGAAACGTGTTTAGTACTAACTTAGCTGATGTTAAGGTCTTGATGACGCGGCGGGATGCATTATGTCGACTGGCAGTACTTAGGGTTTCCACGGACTGATGAGTTAATTAGCTTATTTAGAATAATCATCAACAGGCCTACATTGCGTCTTTTGTAAGTTGTACAGTATAAGGTAATAATCGCCCGGTGGGCGCCGTTGTCACAACTCATCAGATTTCAAATCAGCTAGTTATTATTAACTGTTGACGTATATCTGGAAGCAGTTACAGCTTGTTTAAACTATGCATACATACATACGTCTAATTGCAACTTTTTTAGAAAAGGCTCGTAAAAATAAGGCAAACTAATACAAACACTCCTTGATTATGTATTCAAGTTTAGTTTGGACATCGTCTGAATAACACCTTTAACAACAGGCACATTATAATTACTACGTTCCAATAGAAAAGCCAGGGTTTTTATTTTCATTTCCATTACCATTTACTTCGCCTCAAAATGTGGTCAGTGCCGGAATTGCTTGTCTCATCTGTGGGTCTTTCAGTTGCAATTTATTATTACTTTCTGAATCGCAAGAAAACATTAAAGAATCTTCCACCAGGTGAATTTTAAAACTACTTAAATACAGGTGGTTATTGACATTTTGACAATAATTATGTTTTACCTATGTACGTTGTATGTAGTTGCAGATACCAGTAATTACTGCTAAAAGTGATAAAACTGTGCTCAGAACCATTTAATTGTCTTCATAATTTGTATAGGGCCATGGGGGTTTCCAGTTGTAGGACATTTCCCATTATTTGGTAACAATCCAGCTGAAACGTTCCTAAAATGGAAGAAAGTATACGGACCAATATTTACTGTCAGATTCGGTGGCATTCGGTACATATATAAGAAGTTTTAGGCAATGACAATCTTTAAACATTTCCTAATTCCGCTTCCTAAAGTGTTGTATTTGTTTTTCAGAACCGTCATATTAAATGATTCCAAGTTAATTAAAGAAGCTTTTCACATGGAGGAGTTTTCTGGACGCGCTCAACTTCCTGTAATTGTTAAAATGACAGGAGGAAACGGTAAATAGCCACAGAGTAGATCAATGACATTTTTGTTTGGGTATACTTGTTTGCTAGTATTCAAGTAAGAAAAATATATTTTTGTGTGTAACTTAGAATATGTTTCTGACTAATCATCAGTTTCATGAGGACAACAATGACCACATTTTAACATTAAAAACAATCTACAGGGCTTGGTTTTGTTGACGGACCGGCTCAAATAGAACAAAGAAGGTTCGCCGTGAAAACTCTAAAAGAACACGGCTTCGGAAAAAGTTCTGTCGAATTCCGAATGAACGAAGAAATTTCAAAATTTTTGAGTAATTTAAAAACAAAACCGGAAGTACTTGATGGGAAACCAATGGAAATGAATAAATTGTTTCGATTTTGTGTCAGTAATCCGCTCTGGGATCCCATTATGGGTAGCAGATTCAGTGAGAATGATTCAACGCTAACGCATTTACTAGAAATGATTGACAAGTAAGTAGACTGTATTCACGGTTACATTGTAGCTTCATTTTGGTTTTAATTATCCACAGATGCATTGGTAATTCTTACTATATTTCTTTTGTTTTCCAGAGGCACTGACAGAGGGTCAATAATTTCCCAACTATTTTGGTTCTTTCCATGGATCGCTCGGATAGGAACCTTCGTTGGATACAACCCACCACCCGTCCAAGGGCTTAAAACTGTTTACGACTTTATAGGAAAACAAATAGATCAGTTGAGACTATTTTATGTAAAAGGGCAACGCACGCATTTCACTGATGCTTATTTTGACAAAGTTTCCGAAACAGTTGATGTAAATTCAAGCTTTCATAATTCAAAATCAAGTAATACTATTTATTTTATTTTGAATTTGTAATTACCTATAACTATTCATTTTAGTGTTCGAAAGTGCTATCTAGGCTACAAAAAGTGTTCACAAGTTTGTGACGAATTTTATTTTTCGCTTGTATAGAGAATCAACAGCGTATCTCAACTGGCGATGTATTAATGGCTGGAATTGATACAACGACTACTACTATGGACTGGCTCATGATTTACATGGCCAGAGAGCCAGAAAGTCAGAAGAAGCTGCAATTTGAAATCGACACTGTAATCGGAACTGATCTGGGGTCAAGAGTACCCTGTTTGGCGGATAGACTTCATATGCCTTACACAGAGGCCGGTAAAAGAAAATTGAAAGCACATCACAGGCCATGGAAATCATAAGTAAATTTTAATTTGAACTTGATTTTTAACGTTTTTTCCCGCAGTACTGCATGAGCTTCTAAGAATTGCTGTTATAGCTCCACTCGGAGTGTTTCGCAGGACAGTCGAGGACGTTACATTTCAAAGCTTCCGAATCCCCAAGAATACGATGGTAATTTCAAACTTGTATGCTGTCCATCATGACCCAGAGATTTGGCAGCGTCCAGAAAAATTTGATCCTGAACGATTTCTGGATAAAGAATGGCAACTAAATAAATTGACTGGGGAGGTCATGGCATTTGGTTCGGGTAAACGGAGCTGTATTGGTGAAGGGTTTGCACGAGATCAGCTCTTTCTACTCACCACAAACTTTTTTCGACAGTTTTCAGTCTTGCCAGTAAAGGGTCAAATTCCTTCGCTAGACTTCCAATTTGGACAAGTATCTGTCCCTCACACGTTTAACGTACGTGTACAAAAGCGCTTGATAGTATAACTATATTTGGGGATTCTTTACTCACTGTCCCTAACAATAAGTCACCAAACCAGGTGACCAGCGGTGATTTTATCTAACCCACACATAAAGAGAGGGAAACCGTGTGGGGGTTGGGGAAGGTAAGTAAAGAACAGCCCTATTGATATTTTATTTTCTCTGCACTTTCGTAACAAAGTAATTATAGAAGTAAATGTCTTTAGGAATAAATTATTAGTTCGTATACAGATTAAACAAACAGCTACTACTTATCTTGTGAATTACAAAATTAATATCGATCCATTTACTTACCATACCTTCATTATCGCATATGAATATTTAACTGCTCTCCAAAAATATGTTAAAGTGGTTCAAGCTGGTGTTTAGGATTCGAACTGTTGAAAAATCTGAAATTACGGGGATTTCGTAATGTGGATAAGGAAGGTGGGGGTAAAAAAAACGGGGTAAAAAGAACAGTCCCCAATATCTAAGCTATCAAAGCATATAACATCTAAAAGCATAGCAACATGCAAAACTACATTTAAAAGTGTCCTAAAAATGTTTTGCTTGATACTTGTCAGATGTTAGTACGTCGGAGGGAAATATTCTTAATTCGACATGTTCGTTTGCAGCAAATAAAACTCCCGTTCAAAGCCGAAAATGTCCCCATGGGAGTTCGGGTTTTACGGCAGTAAAAAATGCTGTAAGATTAAGTTTTTCCCCTTACTAGATGCAAAATTTGATTTTCTACACGATGAAGTCAAAGTGCCTCGAATAATAATTGGTAGTTGTTGTAAAAGTTATGCTACTTTTAAAAATGCTCTAGAAAAAACAATAAAAAACAGACATGGGAGTGAAAAAAACACCAATCTACAAGTTAAAATAAGATGTCGAAATGCTCTAAATGAGCTATTTTAGCCACCATGAGTAACCATGTTTGTGCATTTTTCAATTTTATGGTTTTTTGAAATGTTGTTGAGAATACACTCATTAAATAAATGCAGTTTTTAATATTTGTATCAAAAACATCGTTTAATGGGCCACTCTGAGATTAGCGAAACCACGTATGGAGATTTGGTTGTAATTAATTAATGACAATGTGCTTGCTGTCATTGCAAGCGTTTTCTAATTGAAGTCTGATGTAAAACCTAACATAAGAATGCAGTTGAGACCAATATGCATCGAACTCACATTTAATTTTTAGCATTTATGACAACCGTTACAATTCATTTTCATTTTCGTTATAATTCATTTTCAGGTTTACCGACAAAAAAATCAAAACGAGCGCCTGTTTTTTTACCCCCCGATCCCTTATTAGCGAAATGAACACAACTGATATTTCCAACTTCAATTGAGATTCTTTTCCGCCGGGATAATGTGGGCAAATACAAAGCTTAGTATGCTGCAGTAATTGTAAATAAAAAGGTCGAATGAGCAAATGTCATTGCGTAAGAATAAATATCTATAGATTGTACTGTGTACATAAACCCAGTATAAAAGACTTTTTCCCGTCGCAAACTTCCATTGTTTCTACAAAATTATTTTTGCTTTTCATTCTTGTATCCATTATTGCAAAATCCAGGATATAGGCTTCGATTTTTACAAGCAATTTCAGGTGATTGTTTCTGGTTTAGATTCGATTATTGCAAGAAACTGGCTGAATAGTTTAATTGTCAATTTAGAAATAAATGGTGATGAACGAGTTCCTTTTGTCGACGGAGGAACTGAAAGTTTTAAAGGAAACTTTTGAGCCATTCGAACCCTTGACGCACTTCGTGTGTAGAATGCAGTTTGGCTTTTTTGTGTTCAATACAAGTAAGTTTAATAAAATAAAATACCTCAGTCAGCTCTCTAGTGAATTGTTTTGAACAAATATCTATTAAATATTGGGAATTCAGGACTAATTCATATTTTATATAATAAAACCAAGGTACGTTAACATATATATAAATGCACCCCCACAGTGTTGCCCCTGATCCGGCCAAGCGATTGGCGAAAATAGTGGGTAGGAAAGGTCACCCAGAGCCTTGAATAACATGTTAACTAAGTGCCAAAGATGGCACACTGCCCTTCGCTTTGGCGCCTAGCCCTTTGACCTGGCACGTAGCCCTTTGTAGTGGCACA
>JAQFZC010002224.1:0-24193 GCA_034695205.1 Dicyrtoma fusca | reverse complement strand
ATCCGAATGATTCGGCTGAATTGGACCCCCAGTATTCGGCATTCGGCCAGCTTGTATCTACCCAGCACACATGACTATAAGTGGTATGATTACATGTGTTCGGCTGCACACTGAACTGTTTCTAGGAGCTAGTCCTTTAAACGTAGAAGGCATTACCGCCTACTTGTATGCATTTAGACTTCTGCCACATTACCCAAGTACAGATATATAGCTGTGAAAATAATGTATGTATATTTCAATTACCTAGGTAATTAATCCTATACATGTTTGCACCTTGTTTTTAAAAATAGGATACACCGCATCTGACTGTGAACCCGGAAGAAATAACTGTTCCAGTGCGGACGCTACTAATCCCTGCGTTATTCTAAAGTTATGTGTTAAGGTCCCGAAGAAAGGTAATAAACCTTGAAATCCATTTGAAATGCTTGTTTCTGTCTGGTGCTGTAAATTGTGTTTCGCTTGTATAGAAATATGCCAAATGCACGCAACGATTGTATTTTCATTGGTGATTACTTCGCCCTTGCCTCCCTTTCACTTGATTCTTCCTTCCTTCCTTTTGGCTTTCTAAACTTTAGCTTTTCTTTTGAAATCATTTGTTACCCCGTCAGGTGTTGAGGTAGTGTTAGCTTACAATGCTTATTGTTTGATGGGAACGTTGGAACGTCAGGTGTACTAGAAATATACATAGAGGCAGTGGTACTATGACTATATTTGGGATGTGACGACCGAAGAAGAGCGGAGTGTCTGCTGAGGTACCCTCATGGGCTGGTCTGCAGTCTACGTGACGACCGCCTCTACTCTGACATATGATTCAACACGTTCATCGTAAAGAACCAGGGCCCAGTAGCGACCGCATGCATGTGTTGCATACCGTCTTCCGGAGAAGAGGAGACAATAGGGTTCATTGCATTATTATTATTATATCGATCTGGCTTGACTTTCAATCCCAGTTCATCCACCGGCCGTACCTGCTACGAAACCAGTTGATGTCCTGGCAGCCTGGCACCGTCAGGTACTGCAAATGATCTTCATGTCGACACCCTTGTAAGTCTCAGACGAACGATTCCCATCATTTTTATCCGGTCATGTTACCCTCCATACGATAGGACCAGACCCCAGCCTGTGCATAGCAGTCGTTTTTTCTTGTAAAGCTACATATATAATTATACCGTGTCCAGTGTCTACTTTCTGTGTGCCAATAAGTCTAACTAGTAAGCCCTCGCGGACACTCATCTGCTTACCTATCCACATTGCATTGTAGATGCCCTATTCGGATTCGGATTCTATATGCCTACCAATTATGTATACGGAAACTGGCAGGGTTTACATGTCTCAACTACATCAAAACTATTGTACATGTGATGTTTTCGATCAAAAATCGAATTTTGACTACATTTGATTTTACCAAAAGTTTGAGCTTGGGTTAGTGGGAGCTGTTGTTTCCCCTGGGTTCCTTCCTTTTTCTTTCGCATTGCTCCAAGTCAATAGTCGAGTGAACAAAGCACAAGACCAAAGTCAGTTTAGCACTCGAGCGCATTACATAGGTAGGTACATATACATGGTTAGAGCATTTCTTATTCATTCCTTATAAAAAATAGTGACGCCTGGCAGCGTTCCGTCTTCTCGGCACTACCATACCACACCTGAAATTAAACTAATACAGGTACAGATACGCATTGACTTGTGACTTTGCTTTAGTTTGGCTCTTTGTAAGTGTTAACGTTGCGTTGGCTTTGGCTTTCAAAAGTGATACTATTTTAGATATTCATTGACTTTATTGGTTGCCACTGGAAACATATCAATTTTTATTTTGATAAATAAATTATCATTGCATCTTTTCATCTTCTGTAGTCACGGTAGTAGTGTCGTAGGTTTCTAGAACTAGACCGAGGAATAGATTTTTAGATAGCTAGTACTATCAGTCAGTAGTAGTAGGTATTGCATAATATACTTTACAGCTACAGTACAGGAGTCGAATTAATAGGAAAATCAGATTATAGGGACGGAGTAATATTACTACTACGTACCTGTCTACAAATATTTTGGCTTTTACGGATGGAGAAAGGTCTCCCGTTACCCCATCCTTGTGCATATTTGTGTTAATTAATATTTTCCATATTATTTGGCTCACTAGCTCGTGCTGCTGACGTGGATACTAAAAAAACGTAGCGATGAAATTAAAGACAGTGTTGCAAATTCGATTGACCTAAGTTTGGAAGTTTCCACGGACCGAGAAACGCTTGAAGGGGCTCTAGTTGTGTGGGAAGGACTGCCTAACGAGCCCGTCTTTAAAACAAAACGCTCGGAAACCTGGGAGATTTTATATCGTTAATTGTGGAGAACCGAAAAGTATAAATCCGTGTAAGAAGCCGACGGAACTACAACCAGCCACGGGTTCCTGGTTCCTGCACGTGTTGTGCAAGTGGATGTCAGTCATTTAGTAGGTGGTAACCCCAACAATACTAGCGGTGCCAATAATAATAATAATACTCACGGCATTGTCACCGGTGAGACGAGTAAACGTGTGAGTCGACGAAGGCCCAAAGGTCCCAAGAAAGTTCAGTTGGTTACCAAAGAAGAACATCATAAAATATTATCTACTTACATTGAGGAAAAGAAATACGAACCAGGTATTGAATTCTTGCCTGTTTTATGCAGTTTACTTGAATTACATGATTCATATTGTTTTCTTCAAGTAATGTAATGGCTTTGTCTACTTCATTTATAATTTGTGTTGCCTGTGAATGATTACAGTGTCAGCTTCTGTGTTTTCACAATAATATGATTTGCAATCATGTTTCATACTTATTATTTCAAAGTGCTTGGCTTTCATGTTTTTTTAAAATTTTTACATTTCTAAATACAATCTGTACGACGGCAACGCTATTTCACTTGTTCTATTTTGTGTATTATTGTGATTGCAAGTGTGAACACAGAAGGTGAGACAATGAAGGAGAGTCGAGACTCAAACTTAATGTGGCTTCTAGACTTCAAAGTTGATTCTCTGTTTGTCAATCAAGCTGATTCGAGTCAACAGCATCAACAAAATAACACTAATCCTGGGCCTATCAATCCACCCCCTGAGAATTTACCGAGACGAACTAGACTTCAGAAACGAATGGCTCCCGCCAAGCAAGCTACCAGCAATAAGAGCACAGGCAAACAACAACAGAAAAATAAGCCATCGCAACAACCTCAACCTCAAGCGGAACCACCGACGGCAACAGAAGAAGATCAACTTGTCTACTTTACTGTTGGGAATGAAGAGTTGGTGGATGATGTTGCGGGCTATGAAATGGTGGATTCAAATGTAATCAGGGCTGACCTTGAAAAGAATGTCGACGAGAATCCAGAATTTGGTGTTCAGTTGAGTGGAGAGGAAGTAGGGACGACTGAACAGAGGCAGAAAAGACCTTATCGGATGAGGAAAGTACCGAGTAAAGAATATCATGGAGAAATCACATGCGACCAGACCGGTAAACCCCGGTGTACTTACACGGATTTGATTGAGAAGGCTTTGATTCAGAGTATTGGAGGATTGACCGTGTCCGAAATTTATAATTGGATCTCGTAAGCTTTCCTTACTTAAGTTTACAGATTATTAAATTAATAAATTAATATAAATGCCTTCAACCAACTGTTTGAATTTTTTTTCCCATTTTAAATTGAACTTTCATTACTTTAATAGATCAAACTATCCATACTTTCAAGCAAATGATGACCGCTGGAAAAATTCTGTTCGACATAATTTGAGCATCAATCCGTATTTTAAAAAGGGAGACAAAGCGAGGAATGGAGCGGGTCATCTCTGGGTTATTTCTGAAGATGGAAAAGGCATCCGACCTCCTATTGTAAGGCACCGCAGTAACAATGCAATGTAGCCATGTACTAAATGATAGCTGCTGATATTTCAGTAGTTATTTAGTGTGAATCTAATCCCACCGTTTTACAATATTGATACTGTAGAGACGGAAGAGCGGATCAGACAATATTATGGACTCAATTTGTATCGAAAACGGGGACGTAATTCCAATCCGAAATGAAACTGACAGGGCCATCTCCGTTATTCTGAGTGAGTATGCCATGGCAAGTATGCAGCATCAGAATTCTAACCAGGAGCCAGAGTCACCATTTACGTATATTCAGATCCCGAATGACATGGCTATTGGTGGAGAGAATGATCATAATGGTCAAGGTAAGCTTCTTAAATCAGTATTGCAGAGAACAAATAAATGATTCTTCTTTTACAATAATAATTATTCTTTTGGAATTGTAGTCAAAAATGTTGATGCTGAAAAAATCTTAATAATATTTGTTTAGTAATTTGCTACGAAGATATTCCGGACGGCTCTTACACAATCGATGTCCAAGACTCCGATATGCATCCTGAACAGATGTACACTCTGTCTGATTTTGGAGAGGGAAATGTTATTATTGTCAATTCTGATGAGTCCAACAAAGAAAATGTTGATGGACGAATGATGGTAAGTGATTAATGTAGATATGAATCGACTTCAGTTACCCACTTACTCATTTTAACTAACTGTAGCTCGTGAGGTTAATATTTGAAATTGGGTGTTGTGCAGGACGACATGGTTGTGTCCGACTTCAGTGTTCTCAGCAACGATGGTGGTATGATTGCAAATGGAAGATTGAGTGCGCCACCTTTAGAGGCTCCGAGCTTCTATGGTGGTCCAATCAAAAGAGACAGAGTACTGCACCGCAGTTCATCACTTCCACTCACCAGTAAGTATGATTCGAATGTGTATCCCAAAAATGGAGATTTGCAAATAACGAATGCAGATATATATCACTTTACCTTCTTTTCATTTTCAGACCCACCATCGAGTCAAGATATGATTCTTGATAATTCCTCAATGGGACTACACGATCCAAATGATCAACACGAGCTGACAATTTTGAACGCTATTACTTCTGTGGGAGATCATGAAGCGATGGACACGATCAGTGTGGTCTCGGCTCCTCATGACACGCAAGTAATTGAAATCATTGGTGACCACTTATTTGATGCCAAAGAACTAGGAATGGTCTACGAGTATGATAGCCAAGGGGATCCACTCTTCTTGTGACAGGCTTCCTCTGATGGACAAGACTTCAGCTCTTAACATCAAATTTAGTCTCGTTTGAGTCAGGCTGTCTAAAGAAGTACAGCTGAGAGAAACAGCCGTGAGCAAGTTTGTGCAAAATCGAAAGGAAACAATAATTGATAAGGCTTGACATTTGATTCTATTTTTATTGTTCTGTGTACTTGTGGGTAATGCTGGTAATACAAAATTCTTTCACAAGGATTTTACAAACGTTTATGCAGTCAGTGATACACACCATAATTTCTAGAAATACCGTGTGGCGTTAACATATTATTATACTGGTGTATTTGTATTTTAGATCTAGTCTTTTACATACCTATAAATGATCTTGCAATAGCAGGTGCTTCCGTTTAGTGTCAAGAGTTTGTAATTCAGTTAGCTCAGCCCGTAGTCTAGCATGAGTTTGTGTATTTGTGTCGTAAGAATTTATGAAGTAGATGGTGTATGCATGGATCCCGAATTTATATTTCAGATTTGCTAGATAGTAGAAAGTAAGTAGTTATGGCTGTTGTTGATACATAAATGGTATAGCGTTGATTATAAAGCTAAAGTTATATTGGGTGTAGATGTTAATGTGTGCTGTATGAGTGTTTTAATTCCCTCTTAGCGTTAAGTTATTAAGTAGATGAATCCAGTTTTTGTTATTGTAGCCGACTTTCGGTTCAGTGTACATTAGTTTAGTTTATAATACACATATTTCATTGATGATGGATGGATTAATGTTATTCCATCGTATTCAAAAGGTGAAATGTGAACGTGAACGTGAAATTTAAATTAAATAATTAGTGCTAACTTGTAGCTTGCTGTCACGTGGAATGCGTTTAAAATATTTAATATGCAATGCGTCACTAGTGTCACTGTAATTGTCCCCTTGCCCACTGTGCTTTTTACTGCTTATGCCATGACAGGATAAACGTACAAGTATTAATTATAGATACTTACATTAGAATAATTGAAATTTTATACGATTTTAGATTTACTTAAGTAATGACAGCCTCAGCTCAATTCCTACACATTTGTATTTTCTCAAAAATTATAAAAATATTCCTACCTTACCCTAACAACTGCAATAAATAAGAAATATCTTATATGACATGACAAAGCATTTATTAATTTTTTAACGATTGCTGTCGCACGAAACCCTTGTAAGCCGAAACTAAAAGTACATTCAAGTTCAAGTAATTATGTAAATACATAATATACGGCCAATCCACCGCAGTTTTCAAAACAACTGCTTCGCTGACTGCTCAACGAAAACCGGGAGATCTCCCGTTATAACACTTGGCTCCATATTTTCACCGAATGTCTTGGACACCTTGGAGTTGAGATGCCATACTTGGGTGAGGAATTGTCACAAATAAATGTTCGGCGTGAACTCTCTTTCTTATACAATTGCCGCAAAGGTCATAATTGACACACTGGATACATTTATACCTTGGCCCCGTGAGGAATGTATCGTCACGACAGCCTCTACAGTAAATACCACGATGGAATACCAGCGGACCAGTCGTGAAACCAGCAGATTTATTCCCCTTTCTATTGACGCTGCTGACGATCTTCAGAAGGATTTCCCATTTTATTGCTGGGTGCATACAAAGAAACACATCTCAATAAGCATTATTTTTAGGCAACATTGCGCATTAAAAGTATGTTTACGTATTATTCGCTAATTCCAGGATTTCGATTGTTCTTTACTTACAATCCCCATTCTCATTTCTATCCCTGAAGAACAGCGAAGGGAAATGATTGTAAGAAATGCAAAATAAATCTGCTTGTTGTACAGACGATGCATTCACAGGAGTTGGATTTAGATTTATATTGGATATCGGACTTTTCCATTTTAGCGTAGGAGACTATAAAAAGACAAATCAAGACACGTTAATGTTTTTTTTCAAGTAATATTTCACATGATCTATCTTTGTTTTTAAATAAGTCGAAGCAAAAGTAGTGTAACATTTATTACCTGTGCTTCGGATGGAGCTATAGGATTTATTTTGATAGTCGCTTCGAATTCATTCGCTATTTCGTTGGTCCTGCTACTAATAGTAAAGACATTCCAGGATATCACTTCTTCGTTTACATCCTCAATGCACTTGAAAACAAATATACGATCCAGTGTTTCAATTAAGGCCAAGCGCTGTCGTCTGCCGTTCCCATCTGCTTCAATGGCTTGAAAACAATCTCCGCTAATTTTAATGTCCTTTCCATTGTAAGATTTAAAGTGAAGTCCATGTTCCTTGGAAACAAAATGAGAGAACAAATTCCCTTTTGAAACCTTCTCATCGCACGGCAGTCCAAGTGATCCGCAGTAGTTTACAGGCCTTTGAAGAGACAGACAAAGTGCAATGATAGTACATTATAATATTATTGTCAATTAAATTCTTGTTTAGAGACCCATACCAAGAAGATGCCTTTTTTCTAGAAGATATTTTTGTTATAAGAATGCAATCGTTGTGCAGAATTCCTTTGACTTACGCATACGAGCAGCATACTTTGTGTTGTTCATATCCATTATTAAATGTTAGCTCTTCCCTGCATCCCATTCTTCTGAAAGGACAAGGACGCTTCAATTCTCGAACTATTTTTTCTACAGCTAAATTTCTAATTTTTTTCTCCGGCAGTGCGTCTCTGCAGATGGGACAGACGCTAATTTGTTCGATGCATTGGCCGCAGAGCAAATGTCCATTGCAACATTGAAAGGTTGGTGGAATAATTAATTCTAGGCAGACAGGACAGTCATATTCAGATTGGACGTATTCCACGTCCGTTTCTTTCAACTTGAAAGTAGCCATCACTTCCAAATACAGCTTTTGTTCACACACTTTAACTTAAAGACGGATGAAATTAACGATTTATAATAATATGCGTAGTAAGCGTTCTTCAATTACTAGCTGGCTATCCTTCTGCTTTTGCTTCCAGTTTCACTCTCATTTGAGAGAGTAGAATGCAATGTTATCTTCTGCTTTGACTTGTGACTACAATTTTCCTTTTCCATTGCACTTCCCAAAGAACTATAATAATATTTTATTTCATTTGGTTTGCTCTGCTCAGGTACTTACAACCAGAATCCGTGCGATGAGCATTTTATCATATCGACGCTAAAACCCGTGATAAGAAATTAATGATAATATACATATGCACAGGTGATTGGTATTTAAAGAATATTATACTACCTACATACATAGGTACATACATATATGCGATATGCGCCGTACACACTTTTATAGTTTTGTAACTATTTCTATACGCATAGATTACGATGGTTAAAGGACCATACTGCAATTTATAAACTGTGTAATTATTTGTAAATAAGCTCAATTGGCATACCTACATATTTTATAATCAAATACATAGGTATGTAGGTACATAATATTATGTAGCATTCAATGAACAAAATGCCAAAAAGTCATTTTAGTGTCTTATTCATTCTCGTACCCACTGCACTGCGCACCCTGCTGCATTTAGTTATTTATTTTATAGTTTTAACGCATGCAGGCATGTAAGTACTAGCTGCATAGATTTTTCATGATAAAAAATGATTCATTGGCTGACTTAAAATGTTGTTTCCACCATTCTCAGGTGCTGGATATCCGATCAGGAAAATAGAGACTGAAACTGAAATAGACAATACGTGCCTATTCATAACAATCTTAACAGATGCTTGAGAAAACCATTAATTCCTGTAATGATTATTGACGTTTGCTGTGCCATTGCCATTGTGCAGGCGATGTCAATTCAGTGCAATTTAAACCGTAAACGTTCTCTTCTTTTCAATTACACATTTATCAAGAGTATCTAAGTATCTTAATGAAAAGGATAAAGGCAAACAAATTCTTGAACTGTAAACGAAAGAACATGAAGAATGCCGGGATTGCCGGTTCACTTTATCTGTTAATTTACTAAATTCCTTGGTTGGGCCTTGTAAGACATACCTTCCGAGGAATGTATTGCTACTGCTCTCTTTGTCCCTCTCTCTGCATTATTAGTGATCAGTTGGAACGATCGCTTTACGTTTTATTTTATTTTTCTTAAAGTAGGTACTGGCTTAATTTGCTACTTGTAGGTTCTGGTTCTGGTACATTGATAAATAGTCCTTTCTGAGGTATTTGAATTCTTCAACGTAGACCTTATACTGATTAAAGAACAAAAGTTTGATGGTGATGGTGAGTGCACCCTTATACACTATAGATATATTCGAACGGATACACGAAACAGACTTCGGCATCATCGTCTACAAAAACCGTCTTACTGCTTTCGTGGACTACGAGCCCAGGAAAAGAATTGTGAAGAGTTTTTTAGATTGTGAATTGTAGAAATGCAATAGTAGAATTTTATGTAATCAGATTTGAGTAACCTGCGTGTGCGTCCTTTCTATTTTTTGTACTTGTGGAAGGAGATTATAACTTTTCAGTTAACTGCTTACTTATAGCGTTACAGCTCTAATGTATTGTGAATTAAAGTTTGTAAGTGCATTAGATGTTTACAAAAACTTAAGTTCATAGTTTGCTCAGCAATAGGTTTAATGAACTTAAAAAATGCTTATTTGACGATATTTATAATTGATAAGTACACATGTAAGCGTGTACTTTACTTTTTACCACTTTATATACCACCTTTTTACCGGTGCGGTGGCGGGGTAACTAAGCTTTTTGGGTGGTAAATTCCGAACCCTGAATGAAAATAATGTGTGCAGCACATGATAAAATGTGTGCTAAAGTCAGCAGGCAACATTCGCGATACAAAAAATACACCCCCCCCCCCCCTGAAATTACGATCTTTTGGACAAAGAGACTCCCATCCAATATCCCCCCCACAGAAAAAATTTCTTTTGCAGGTATTACACCACCGTCATATACTTCATTCAAGACATCTATCTTCCACGTAGTCTGTACTTATCCTGACATATCTTATATAGGTATGTAATACCATAACCCTAAAATAAAGTCGTTGAATATAGGTAGTATAGGCACTTTGTAGGACTATAGAGAACACACTACGCTGATTATGTTCACTACAAGTTCAACTCTCGAATAACCAGTGCCAACATAACGCGGTATTAAATGCACATAATAATTTCCATGCAATGTAATAATTACATAATATTTCCCATTCAGTTGATTCAGGTAAGTATATTACAACAAAGTAACAATCCAGTAAAAATATACTGAGTTTCGTTTAAAAAGCAATAATATCACAAGCATACAGCATGCGTTTAATTCATAAAATAGTACGGTTGTACGGCAGGATTATCGACTTTATCTTTATTTCTGTAAATAAAATAGCCAGTTCAAATCCAAGGCAATAATGGCCCTTAATATTGGGCAGTCTTGTCTTCCCCCGTTGGTGCAACTAAAACATTATTATAAGTACATACATACCTACCTACACATTATGTATCCTTCCTCCCTATACCTCATCAGTATCAGGAGATTCGAAGAAGCCTCATCTGAAATGCTCTAGTCATAGTTAGTCCAGCTCATTAGACAGCTCATTCCATTTCCGAGTGAAATAGATAGGTACCTACGTAATCAGCAACAAAGTGTTCTCTAGTTCCCCAATTTTTGAGTTCCAGTTCCTAAAAGTACCTCGAGCTAACGCTATCAGTCAGTTCAGTCCATTCTTACCCGCCAACTCGTCAGCTCTCAGTTCCTCGAGAGTTCTTCAAAATTAGTTCCAGTCAGTTCCTTATAGTGGAACAAAATGCCGAAAAGGGGCAAAACTTTCTCCTGGGGTAAAATGGGCTAAATATTTATCAGTTCCAGTCAGTTTCAGTTTCTTCAGTTGCCCCCAATTTTGAGTTCCAGTCAGTTCGAGTTCTCAATCAGTTCCAGTAAGGAACTGATTCCGAGGCGAAGTGAGACGAAACTTTATAGAACACTTACCAATACTAGACACTAGATATCTACAACTGAAATCAAATAGTTTAAAGGTACTATATAGTAAGACTGGGTTGGGTTGATGCTTAACTAGCCTAAAAGGGGACCGGGACCGGCACAACTGATCGTATACATATAATTACCTAGGTACTTTCTTATGGTTCTTAAAAGGGAACCAAAATATGCAAAAAGAGGACAAAGGTTAAAACACAGAAGGATATGAACACCTTTGGTTTTGTTAATCTCACTTATTGGTATACACACTGACAAATATTATTTTCATTCCCTAGTGGCTAATAAATTAATTGGATATTAGGAGATTAATGAGGCTTGTAAATTGATGGCGGTGGAGGAACACACACGAGCGAAAGGAAAGCTGATTCCGGAGCTGTGAGTTCGGAGTATGTATATTGTTGCTAGTCGTGTGGTGTCCTCCGGGGTGTTGATGAGATTTACATTTTTCGCTTCATTACAAATTACTATTACAATAGCCATGCGCTGGGAGATTTGCATAATAATTTTTACAACCCTCAAAAATGCATCATCCTTCCCAATTTCCATGAAGACCCGCGTCCTTGCACCACCCACACATATCCAGTAGTGCAATGGAACCCAGCAAGGGAAGGTCACCCCGTTTTTAATTTAATTTCACTCACAATCAGTAGTTTTCTGTACTTTGTGGGTAAAAGTGTGGCTACTTTGTCCTTTGAACTGAGCTGACATGGCATGTGCCCTTTCTTCATCATCTCTTGTCCCCTTTCACAGCCATCATCATCATTTGACCAAGGGCCTGTCTTGTTTTGCTATAATAATACCTTCACCTTAAACCAGGACATTTAGCCTCCTGCTCGACACTCCAGCAGGACTCTGGGCAATCCTGGCTAAATCAGGACGTCTGGCATCCCTAAATTAGAAGTTGAAAGCAAAGGTAAGATTCGAATTTTAAGAACAAATCGAAGTTTTTCATAAACTACATACATATCGTGGCTTAAGGTGCAAAGTGACGCGTATCCCATTTCGGCAGGCCAAAGTTTAAGGTGTAAAGTGACGCGTATCCATTTTTCCAATTTTTAGTGCGTAAAGTTATGCGATAAAAAGTATGGAAAATGGATACGCGTCACTTTGCACCTTAAGCTTCGGCCAGCGCGTCACTTTGCATTTAAGCGAAATTGGATACGCGTCATTTTGCACCTTAAGCCACGATATGTTTATGTTTGTATCAGTACAAGTAGAACCTAGAACTTATCTGATAGTGCAGAGGACAGACACTGTAGCACACTGTAGCGCTCAAGTGTATCGCAAAATATCGTCAAAACTGTATGACGTGTAGAAAAGGAATCTAAAGGCCTCCATTACATCCAAATAATAGTAATACAATCCTCGACAATCCACGTCCGTCGTCCACCTAATGTACTTTAGATCTGAATTGTACGCATTATGCTGGCAGTGTGAACTATTACGTGACATTTTGTGTAAGGAAACCCCACGGAGTGACGCTGGTCCCACTAAATCTTTCCCGTCCTTCCACTACTGAGAGGACTTACTCTTTGTGAGAGTCAAGTCAACTTTAGACTGTATATTACAGTTGATCCTTAACCAAAAACAAGACGGAATGAAATGAACTCGACTCCAGTAGTCAGTCATCAGCTGTGGGTGGATCAAATTCAACGGAATAAATAGTACCTATGTAATAATGGATCTGGCCAGAGTACCAGAGTAGACTTCCAGTCTGCAGTGCGGTGGTGTACTGATGTATTTTTGAAATAGTAATATATATTATGTCATCTTCTGGGTCTTTTGGTGGAGTGGAAGCTAATGATCATCCCTGAATCTCCACAAACACACACTCTTTGTTTTTATCATGGTAATGGGAGTAATGGCTTCATATCAAAGGAACATAATTCCAATCTCCTGTGGTTCCATTCATACATTTATAATTAAAATGACAGGGAAAAGCAATTTTTCAAATACTGATAAAGCTAACGGGCACACACACACATACACACACAGACAGCAGTCACTTCATCTTTTCTTTCAGCTCCGTATGTCTCTCTGTCCCTTGAAAGTAATTACGCATCTGCGTATGTACATAGCTCCGTTGTAATAATGTGCACAATTATTATTATCTCTTTGAAGTAGCTCTGGGTCGACTATGTCCTTGGTACATACGTTTACATCACTCACGTCAGTACAGTGCAGTGCAGTGCATTGCAGCTTAGTGCAGTCCAAAGGGATGTTATTGCATTTGTGTGCTGTATCACTTCCTATATTTGCCCTTGCGTCATCTCCAGCTCACATTTTCCCACTTACATTCCCAGTTAGAATGAATTAAATTGGTTCTAAGGACGCTTCGGTGTAAAAAAAGGACATTTTTTGGACGGCTACTTTTTTTCTTTTTTCCCTCGTGCTGTCTGTACTCTGTATAGATGTGTACTAGTAGGAGCTGGGCTGAGCTACTATTGCCACAATATATTATAGTGTCATGTAAGTACACACATGAAATACGGCATTTCCTTCCGAATTAAATTTGACTGGGTGCAGAAGAAGGGAGCGACGTGACGTTCCAAGTAGCTTAATCAATTATACACATCTACTATGTATGGTCACAGATGGTAAAAAAAACGATACACTCATTCCTTTTTTTTCCCTGGCATTCTCAAAAGCTCGATACATGGCGCATTGTGGAGATTGAAATGGTAGAATTTCTATCATTTCGTACAACTTGCTCACTTTAATGCAATAAATCCCATGCATGTGGGCTTGTAGCGGCAAGGAAGCATCCCCTCTAACTACCTATATACATACATACATACATAGATTGAGTGTCTAACTGCAGCTATCATAGCTCTACACTGTAAATAAACGAGATGATGAAGCACCTAGGCATATATGTATACCTACCTACTTTCATTAAAGCTCACAGAATCCAATTAACGCTGCAGAAAGACAATTACCAAAAAAAAGAAAAAAACCGTTCAAAAACTGCATTAGGCTTTGATAACATAAGTACCTTACTTGTCAAATGTAGGTACATATGTACATGCTATACATACTGTCCTACATTCAAAGGTTTCGGTTCGTCTACTTGAAGTTTTAGACCATTTCCTGACAAGCTAGGCACGTATTGGAAAATGGAGCAGGATTTTTTAGACGCAGTAATATTTGCAAATTAACAGGAAGCGAAATCAACTTGTATCTAATTTTGTGAAGTTGATTGCAAGCTAATTGTATTTCTTTCATTTCAACTCTAAAATACCTTCTGGTTTCTTGTTTCTGAGGAAAAGTATTAAGTGAAATGGAAATAGCAATAAACCCTTTGTTCGCCGGTAGCAGAATTGGCAAAAGTAGTGGATCATATGGATGGATGTATTTTTAGGCCCTCATATTTATCACATTACATAGGTATATGCTTATAATATACATATATCCTACCTTTCGTAATTAATTTAAGAAGCTTGGACAGAATTTCATTGGTATTTCCTAAGAGGACGCCTATATGGGCTAAAACATATAATAAGTACTAGGTATGTGGCCAACCTAATTACCACATTTCCAAAGAGATTCTCCAAGAAAAAGCAATATTACTGTCGTAGCAACCGCAAGTATGTATGTACATAGTTTCAACGTTCAACAAGTTCTCACATTTCCAGCTAATACAAAGCAAGTAAAGTATTCCTTTGTAAATGCGCGTCAAGTTCTTGGAATCACGGAGGGTTCAAGTAGTTTAAATCCATGGATAATTTTAGTTGCTGGGAGGATCGATCACAATTTAAGTTACAGTACAAAGGGCAAAGTTTTATCATCAAACTTTCATCTTCGGCTCCTGTATCATGAATAACTAGTCAGATATGCCATCTCGTACTCATTCTTCCCTCACTCATTTCATTCATAGAGCATCTTGTCATATGTATCACTCACCAAAGTCTTCTTAGCTACAAAGGAATTCATACTTGATTCAAGATACGATTCTATTCATAGTGCAGTCTTTTACTGAACTTTTAGATCGGATCATACTTGCTTTCAAATATACGATACGATGCAACAGCCACAGCCGAGCCGTCGTCTAACCAACATGAGACATTACAATTAGAACAGAGGCTCGTTTTCCCATCAATTCTCTCCTCGTATTGTAGGAAATTTACGTTCTCAGTCAATTCCTGTCAACCATTGAACCCCATTGTCGTGTCCCTAATGTTCCTGAAATGCATAAAATGAGACTCATGCTCAAATCCCAAGTGTAATGGCAGGGCAATATATATTCACGTAGGTTATTATGTACACTTATTGGTATTGGGACTGGTATTCCTTTTCCTACATTTGTAAGCTTGAACATAACCTTAGGTGGGTATATGTACGAATGATAGAAATATACACCGACTTTAGCCTATGTTACTTATTTGTCTACCCCGCATTCAATTGAGTAGATAAATGGGAAGATGCGATGTATGTAACATCTCCAATGCAATCCCAATGCCAATGCCACACAAATATTTCTCGGAAATTCTAAATAAATTCCAAATAATCCAATAATTTCGAATCAAAATGACTTTTTCATTCAGTCAGTCCGCAAGTATCATTGCCATCGTGGATGCGTCCTATATAAATTGAATACAAACTCGCTGTCTACACATTGTATTCCCATTAGCCCATTACAGAGCAGAGCAGAGGGAAGAATGACTGGATGAAAAGCAATAATAAAAATGAAATGGAAAGGAAAGACGACTTTGGAAATATTATCTCTCGTATCTCGTCCCACCAGCGGAAGTAAACATGTAACTTCCGCCCTCGCTTACGCCTTACGCACTAACGCAGCCCAACCCATCCATTAAATGCTATAGTAGGTATTGACACGGTATATATATGTATAGGTATACATATATATATATCCCCCTTACTGAACTGGACGCTGCCTTGCCTTGCGTTGCGTTGTATTGCTATTAGGCTAATATGTATTTGAACAAAGCCAAAATTAAACTGCACCCAAATTAATTTTGAACCTCTTAATTCCTCCATGCACTCGCTCGAGTCGCACATAATTACATACTGACATGGATGAAATCATATTTAATCGTGGTCTGGCGTAAATGACTGCTTAATGTACGACCCTGTAGGTATCTATTAAAAGTTATCGTCAAGTTAGATTAGGTGCTCTGATAGAGGACTTGGTCTCCTTTCCCCGCCTGACTGTCCGTCTCACTGCCTGACCAAACCAATACATACATACATAGTAGGTAATAGAACTAAAAGGGTCTGCAACTATGGGGCTGGGAGGCATTTGTCATACATACTACATACATACTCGGGCTATCCCTTTTCCTATAATTCCATGCAAACAGCAAACAATTGCTTTGGGACTTGAACTAGAAAATAGACATTTAGGCACAAACTTACAAACTCTACTGGGTATTGGGGGGGGGTTAAACGAGTGTGGGGCCTCTTCCCAACTTTACTATACTCATGAATGAAATTGAAAATAAAAATGACATTACCCGAAGGGTACGCGCTACAAGCATGTTTATGTTTATGTTTGAAGGGCAGGGAAAAAAAGGCATGGATAAATTCAACCAATGAATCTACCATCCTCGGGTATGTATAGACTCAAGTATGTTCTCCATAATAATCATTTTTAGTTTCTTGCTTCTGTCTGTTGCTTTGGCGCCAAATAGGGAGAGTATACAGTATACAATGCAATGGCATCCCCCCATACTTCAAATTATGATGATTTGTTTTTAGCAGTGCAATGGGTGATGGGTGAACTGAAGCTGAGGCGGCTCGTGAAAAAAACAGTGTGTTTACGTGCAAGTCTTAAGGACAGAAATACAGCTATATAGCAATATAGCCGCATATTATACTCGTTAAGGGGAAATGCATAAAATTGTTCCAATTTTTGGGAGGCACGAGCCAGCATAGTCTAATGGCTCAAGAAGGAGCCCAATCAATTCAGTATCTGAAGTTCCTTCTTGAGCTTAAGCAGTTCAGTTCACAATCAGCATATGCTACTCACAAGCGTCAAAAATATCTCCATACAAAGCCGGGCTACTCTCTCCTATCTGCCTCGCACATTAGACGGAGACTTGCGTATAGATTAAGAGCAATGTGAATATGTGAAACTAAAACCAGATATTTAAATGCTTAAATCGGAGAAAACCCCCTCACTCTCAGAGTCAGCCCCAAGTAGGTAGGTACATACAATTAGACTATTATTGGGTGGGTGCATATGTATAAGTACACTTAGTTAGTAAAGAAAGGACCACGATCCCCATCGTTCGTCGTAATCCTATGGAGGAGATGGGAAAGCGTGGAGGAAAAATATAAATAAATAATATATGTGTATCTAAGGGGTAAAGGGTTACAAAGAGTCAGAGTCTGTCTGGTGGAAGCCAGACTCATGCCGGCACATTAAGAAATAACCTTTTTGTACGCCTTTGAGTAATTGCTTCTTTTTTTCGAGTCCCACACAAAACTGCACACACCACGCGAACAAATCTTTCTCTCGAGTATTTTCTACAAGCATATAATAGACTTGGATCGATTTTCAGAATCCCTTTTCCCCCAAAACCCTTCCTTCACCCTCCCAAACACTTGGCGTAGAAATATACATTAGCCCTATATGCATAGGTATGTATGTAGGTATGTATTGCAATGTATGTAGTATGTAGACCTACACATGTTCCTTCTTGTTCTTCACCCTCCGCACTTGATTTTTGATGATAATGATACGCATAGAACTTTTTACGAGGCTATTTCCTTCCGATGTGTGCCATATCTTTCATAGATGATGATGATTAGTTTCCCTTCACTTCAACTTAGTTCGGATCCGATCCGATACTCAGCTACGTTGTACTTCCTCAGTGAGAACTTGAGACAAGTTCAGATTTCAGAGAAACAGTTTCACACTCACGCCGTACGTCTTCCGCTCTTCTCATCATCATCGTCTGGTCATCATCACATCACCATCACCATCACCATCATCGCAGTCATCTCCAGCCATGTCTTTTCCCAGAGCACGCAAAACAACTGTCACTAATACTCTCCCTCATTTCGACTCGATTCCCATACGTCTGTCTTTTTCATATATGATCTTGCTGTTGAGTCTCATCTTCCATCTTGAGCGAGCATCAGTTCATCAGATCAGAGATCAGACAGACGTACAATTATTATTTCCTCAGGAATGCAGATCTCTCCGGACACATTTCAAATGGGATGAAGTTAGATGAGCGAGAGATAGGAGGTTCAACCCGGTTGGGTTCGTTGGATGGTAGTCAAGGTCAGTCTCAATAATTTTCAACTTCCGCTAACTGCTTACTTCCGTCCTCCGTCGTATGACAGATGAACAAAGGTACACGTTTATACGAACATGCAGGAAAAATACGAAAATACGAAAATAGGAAAAATAAAATATATGCTAAATTTAAATCTAAAATACGAACGACTGACAGCTTGATTTATTGCAAATAGTTTTGCTCTAGTAATTTTATTTTTGAATTTTTTTAAAAATTATCTCCACATAATTTACCTACTATAGTATGAGCCAGCAGAGCGCCAGTTCAGAGGAGTACACAGTCAACAGTGCAGTGCATTGTAGGCTTAGGGAAAGTGAAATAGTGGTCGCGCGAATGGTTGACAGGGACATTTAGTGCATAACATTATTGTCGTAAATATTGGCTAAAAATATGAAGGTTGAAACATTTAGTGTTTACTCTTGTTTTTTCCCTTCCCTTCCTTTCTTTCCCTTACGACCCTGTCCTACCGTACGTTCCAAATGCATCAAGTCGTTAAGATAGACACTTAGAATGTACACAGGCAATAAATTCAAGTTAATTTTTTCCCACCATCATCTATTCATTTTAATGCGTCCACGTTATGCTTTTGTTTTTTTAACTTTAGCTTAAAATGCATATTACTTTGTATTATCTGTGCTTAAGGAAGTTGCAGAGTCAGCAAAATTTATTGGACTATGTGTTAAACCTATATACAACTACATATGTAGAATACAGCCATAAGAAAAAAAAAGGAAAATAAAAATAAGATCATGTCTCTCTCCTCTAGCCTTCAGTCTATTTCCTCACGTTTTTGAAAAATGTACCTTCACCTCCACATTCTCTGTTGCAAACCTTCCCTTCAAACTCAATGGAACATGAAATGCATTTTTTTTGGTGGCCCACCAGACGTTCTTTGAAGGAGAATAAAAGATGGGAAGACCAATTTTGAATGTAAAACAGATACCTAAAGGGTTTGACTTTTGCTTTTGGCATCAAAGGCAAAGCACGTTTGCTATGGTAGCTATTGCTACCCTTACATAATCTTATTTTTATATTTTTACCAAATCTATACATAGTCTCAACCTCTAGTGACATGGGTGCTAAAAGAAATACTGAGACGAGCGGAGATTTTCTACTATGTTTAGATATAGGTAGGTATATACCTATGTATCCTTGAATGCAAAATATAGGCTTGACGTAATGAAAATGTCCTAATATTTCCAAGGGATAGAGATCAGAGATGTTTGCTACTTGTTGGCAATGTGCGTGGCTATATGTACATAATATGTATGTATTAGGAGTGCTTGGAGCGCACGTGGATGCGTGAATGAGTCCCACAGAAACGTGGAGCACATGTCGGAGGGTAAAGAAATGAAAAAAAAAACGTTATGGCAAGCATGTTCCTTGTTTTCCTGTCACACGTCTCAGTTTTCACTTTCACGTTTCATCTGATTGGAGCGTACAAAGCGGAAAATACCGATAATAGACGTCAAGAACCCACCTAACCATCTATACATGCGGGCATGCCATGCCATATGAGCCCTCGTCCATCCTATACCATACTACATTAATTTCATGCGAACACGTTTCAACCTTTGAAGTATCATTTTCTGACACTGACATAAGGAAATAAGGATTTCAAGAAGACTCAAGTCGTTTAAGACAAGAGATTCCTTTGTGCATTTGAGGGCAGATAGTTTCGATTTTAGATTTTTCAAACTCAGATTCCATGTTTTGCATTTTGTGAAAAGGTAGCTTTTGGGTGGTTTTTTTGTCTTTCATGAAATTTTGTTATCATTTTTGGCCACATTGCTCACACTCTTTTCAGTCTTTTCTAAACCAAAAATATGACTTTATCATTGCAAGGCCCCTTAGTAAGAATACTCCATGGTATCTCTCGGTGGAATTATTACGACACTAAAATTCTTCCAAACTTTTATGGTCTACAGATAACCAGCTTCCAACTACACCAACCACACTTAGGTAAATATATATATATATATATGTGTAAAATGGCTTAAATACACATATACATATGTACCTTCATAAGTACCTAGTATAGTGGGAGCATTCAATGTTTATATTAATTTCCCTCCAGCTGAGCTGGTATGAGTCAAGTGGCCGTTCTGTATTCATATATTAATTAATTGTAGAGCTCATTTTATGATCCTTGTGATGTACCAGCATAAAAGTGGAAATATTTTCCATGTGCCAGTGGTATTCATCCTCTCCTGCCCAAGTATCCTGTAATTCTGTAATTCTGTATACATATCAAGTAGTTAGTCATTCCGTCCAAATCTGATTCAACATCTGTCTGTCAGTACTGACTACTGGCTGGTGTGGTGAGTGGTGGACGTCTCTCTCTCTCTTTCTCTCTCTCTCTTAAGTACTAACGAGTCAATGGAAGAAGAGCAGACAAAGTCTACTGCTCAATCTACAAGGTTATTAGAAATGGAGAAATGAAATATGTAGATGTGCGTCTATGTATTGCGGACAGGAGGAGTTCGTAGTTCCAGCGTTATCTCTAAATTCCATGGATCTCACATTTAATCGTGATGAAATTTTTGAAAGATAGATTAAGATTCCAAAGAATTTCCTCATTCAATACAGTAATTTCAATTTGGAAGGCTGTACAGACGCCACTCTTAGGTTCCACCACGCTTAGGTAGGAAAAGACAAAGTAAGGGGAAATATATTAAAAAGGGGAAATTTCTTGACAATGCTTCCAGGAAACATGCTGCAGGGTGATAAGACGTCTACAAGACGAAGAAGCCAGAGTTGGTAATCTCTGTGTATGTATATGCATACACAACATAGCCCGAGAGAGGGAAAGTCGTAAAGAATAGATTTTTAGTGTGCAGTTGACGTACCTGATGTTGAGTCGTAACACAAGTATTTAACCACAATGAGACCATCCGGCCATTTGTGGCAAACCCGCGTGAGCTCCTCATCTCGCTGTTTGTTCCAGAGAAGGTAAACATCACAAGAGGTTCTTCCACTGCATCTACACAAAAAAAGGCGCAGAAAAGCCCAGAGAGAAAAAAAAAGTTTTGGAATTATTATTTTGAATGATTTTTGTGTAAAATATATATATGTATAGGTATGTATATATGTATAAGTATGAGGAGGATGGAGACAGACAAAGTACAAATAATCTTCCGAGGGCCTAATGTACACAACTAAGCTTTCAAGAATTAACTAATGAAAATATTATTTATTTCTTGTCGCTTTCTCAAGCCGTGTGTAGACCCGCTTCCTTCTTCCCCTAATGCAGGAGACACACTCGTCGTCTTTTTAAAGGGTATTTTGACTCTCTCACTACTCACTGCGTAAGTTACTATGGCAATTGGTGGGTAATTGCATTGGGAATCTCCTGTGTGACGTTTCTCTCTAAGTACCTACATTACTTTTCCGAACATCTCTTCCACTCATACGCAATTCACATGGGTACTTTGGTGGAAGCCACCACAGAAGTTCAATGGCATATGACCGCATGTTTCTTCTGCTCCCATTCAAGCAAATATATACATCTCTACAAAACCTTTTACTTGTTCACATTCTTCTCTCTCTCTCTCTCCCGCACAAATATCCATCCAGAGCCCCCAAGTTTCATTTTAACATTTTAACAACATAATCTGCATGCTGGGTAATCTTTTGAGGTAGCTCCCAATGAGTTTTGTAAATTAGGATGCCATAAAAATTTCCGACTCGTAAACTTTTCGTCGCACTATTTGCTATTAGGGAGTAGTAGTGCCCAGCTTTATGTATTCCTCTTTTACTTATCTTCCCAAAAAAATTATACTCTTTACTCTCAAGTCAGTCTTTTCACCATCTCTTACGTCTGCTGCTTCCTCAAATCACGAGGGATAAAAGTCAACTTCCCTCCCGTATACATAGACTTTGTGTACACTTTTAGCTTTCATGTTTCACATGGAACATACATAATATATACTAGAATGGTCGAGTGTTTAAAATGAACGCATTACGGCTACGGCGGAAAAAGAGAGAAAATAAGACAAGTTCTCTCTCTCTCTCTCTACATTTTATGCAAAAGAAGGATGAAAGAAAATAAATATATGGTCGTATTGGAAATTTCGATGCATAAAATATTACGGTACGAATTCGAAGCGAAATTTTCATTTTATTTTGTGTGTGTCTCTATGCACTATGCACACACACACATTAAGTACGGACTTTGCTTTCTTTGAATTGGAAGGGAGTAGTTGTGTGGGTATTAACTCTTACTTACGGCAGTAGTGGTGGTCGCGAATAAATTAACAGACTCAAATGTAACCAAGGGTTAACTTCAAGTTCCTGTTTCTTCGAAGGCACATTGTGAATACCTACTCCGTTAAAAGATACCTAATGACTAAAGCCCTTTCCTTAAAGGGAAATAAGCTGTATAGTAAATAGTAGGTCGATCCTTACGCTCGCTCTCGTGAGGCTGAGAACGTGTACATGGTGAATTGATTTAGAAGAGAGAGAGAGAGAGAAGTTTATTTTCAGTGGCTGCGGAAAGACGGTTATTTTCTTGTAAATTCGTACACAGTGAGACACACTTCAAAGGGAAAAAGTAGCCCATAACTTTGGAGAGGGATTTTCACGATGAAGGGTTTGCAGATTGTAGCATTTCTTTCATACAAAGTCATTATATTTCCCTGTACTTTGGAATTAGGCAAAAAATCCTTTCGGATAGATTTATGACTCCGGAATTGAGGGTACACTTTTAGTTTCCCCGCTACCTTGCTTGGCGAGTCATATGGATGCCAAGTCGTCTCTCCCATTCCCTTTATGGACTGTACATGGGGCAAAAGGGATTATGACTTTATTCATGAATGAGTGTATTCATAATTTTATTCTACGTATTTATTGCTCAAATCTTTTATGTGGCTTCCTTTCACGTTTATGTACAATGTCAGAATGTGAGGACAATTCCATCGTCTTCATGTATCATATTATTTTATTTCTTTTTAATGCGTACCCAGTTAGAAGGGACTTTCTTATCAAACGTAAGGGCGTGTAGGACTAGGACGTGAAACTTTTAACTAGTACAAAGGTTATGCACGTATCTATGTATGTATGTATGTAGTTATCGTAGTAATCTGGAGGATAATTGTACGACGAAAGAAAACAATTCAAATTTATTCAGACTCATTTACACTGTCAGAAACACATCTTTCACGGATGACTAGACGGCGACGTCGCAGGGAAGAATGGCACATTCAATTTTGTTATTCTCCCAAGAAAGTTTAAGCCCTGTAAAGTAAATTGATTGTCGAAGCTCCCTAAACATGGGGAGACAAAAGTGCTAGAGGAAGGAATTCAGTATGTAATCCCGAAGAAAAGGGAACGATTAGCTGGCAGACAGCAGACTCCCCCGTCTCATCGCCAGTCACAGAAAAGAATTACAAATTCATTTGCACATTCAAATATTTATTACGATGAGTAGACATTTACGTACCCATGTATACAGTAACGGTACATTGAGGCGAATGGAACGCATACAATCTGGAATTGGAATCTTGTCGCGATGGAAAGGACTGAAGAGAATGCTCCAAAGCCTTTAACATCTGTTTATCCCTCTGCCCCGGATCAAATATTTCAAGTTCGAACTTACAACTAGCATTTGAATGCAGATACATAATATAGAGCGTTCTCTGCCTTGAATTAATTTCAAATGAGGGAACAAATGTTGGGGAAACTTGTACTTGTATAGCAGTACGTTCGATCAGTGTTATTAACCTATTAGGAACTGAGGAACTATGGAAAGAATGCTTTATAAAAGTGTTTACTTCTATAAATTAACTTTTTCAAAACAGTCAAAACTAGTAAATAACACTTTTTTAAAAAGGTCAAAACTAGTAAATAAAACTTTTTCAAAAAGGTCCAAACTAGTAAATAACACTTTTTCAAAAAGGTCAAAACTAGTAAATAACACTTTTTCAAA